>JAJOOS010022327.1:0-30687 GCA_029582725.1 Solanum chiquidenum | reverse complement strand
TATATATATATTACAATTTAACTCTTGTTGGTGATTCTAAGTACCTAAATCTGCATCATGAAACAATGTAGGTTGAATGCCATCAATACATTAAATGTACAAGTATGTAATAGGGCTAAATAAACAAATAACTGAACTGAAAGTAATTCAACTGAAATATAGTATAAATCATGATGAAAATCATTTAAGCTCTTATTATATATGATGAATATATATATATATATATATATTCATCATATATATTAAGAGCTTAAATAATTTTCATCATGATTTATACTATATTTCAGTTGAGTTACTTTTAGTCTTTCAGTTCAGTTATTTGTTTATTTATCCAAATTGCATACTCGTACATTTAATGTATTGATGACATTCAACCTACATCATTTCATGATGCATATTTAGGTACTTAGAATCATCAACAAGAGTTCCATTGAGATCACATCATTCGCTCATCATATGTTGGTGAGGTCTCCTTGTTTTCGGAGGACTCAAGTTTTATGATTTGTTAGAAATAGCATTTTGAGGTGCCATGGGTATTGTCCCAATATCTATCTTTACATAGTAATGACTTCATAGATAGACAATCTTGGTTAGTCATTCAATATTTAGTTTCAGATGTTTTATTTCAAACTTTATGTTTCATACTCGGTGTTCTTAGACAGTTTTGAGATTCACTATACTATTTTTAACGATTCTCCAGTTTATATATATAACACCTCAGAATTTTGAAAAAAAGGAGAAAATGATTTTTGGGTTGCAGGATGTGTCTACGGTTCCTAACTACAGACTGTAGAAGCATCGATGGGCCGCAGGCGGTAATCGTAAGAATGGAGATTTTTTTTTTCTTCAAAACAAGTCCCAGTACTCTTTGTACGGTTCATCAGGACGGCCCGTCATCCCATGTACGAGTTGTAGATAGCTATCGTAAGTGATCCCTAAACTTAGAGAAATTTTACAGCTTAAAATTAGTTTCTATTGACATGTACAGACCGTAGGAAGACCAACGATCCATACATGGGTTCCATCAAAAGTTGGTCAAATTAAGGGCCCCTAATCCATTTCTACGGTTAACCATGGCGGTCCGTAGAAGGACCAACGGACCGTAGGTCCAAACTGTAGGAATGTGTCGACAGTTATTTTTAAGGGTTTTTAAGTCTTTTCCCTAATTGGTTAATGCTAAACTAAGTCATTTTGATTCTAATCCTAAGCCTTATATAAGTCCCTAAATCCTAAAAACTACCCCTTCTAAATCATTCTTCTAAAATCCCTAAATCCTCTCCAAGATCACCACCAAATTTCCCTCAAGAACTAAGGAATGAGAAAGCTAGGGTTTCACTTGAAGAGCTCTAATGCATCATTGATTGTGAATATTGATTACTAAAGTATGATAGTATTTGCCTATGTTGTCCTTTCCTCCACGGGATTCCTAAATTCTCAAATTTAACAAGTTAGATTTTCCAATCTTACAAGTTAGATTCTCCAATCAAAGTTAGGATTTTATTCAATCTTCATGGGTTCTTTCCAATTATGATCCAATTGATTGTTTTCTATATTTTTATGCATAAATTGAAATAACTACATGTTTTTAAGTTGAATTCACATGAACCCATGCATGATCCATGATTTATAGACTATGATCATATGATGAAGCTTATGAACTATGAAAGATAAATTTATGAAGATATGCATGTTTATTTATGAAATTGATATAAATGATTTAAGTTTGCTTTGAGAGTAAAGAATCAATGTTGTTGTTGTTGTTGTTGTGAAAAGATTTCTCACATACTACTAAAAACATATTTGTGAAAGGATTTTCTCACAAAAGGATTCACAAGGTTGAAAGGTTTTCTCACCTAAGTTGAATCGATATTAAGGAGTTATTCTAAATGAACTTTAGCTTGGATTGGTTGATTAATTGTGTCTTACTATGGAAAATGAAATGAATTATGATTAATGACTATTCAATGAGATTTATACTTAGCAACGAGAGGATATTGAGATGGAAGCTCCATTAGTTGAGACCGAGTTTCTAGTAGCAATATCCATATCCTATAACTATGTACCACCATAGGTTTGTCTTATATAGACATTAGCTAGTGAATCCACTTTAGCTCAAGTTTATGGTTCTTACCTTGGCAAGTAAGGACATCTCTTTTTGGTGTGGGATAGACACCGGATTCCATGTTATAGCTCACATCATCTATGTCGGTTAAAGGTAAACTTCGCACAATAATGAACTAAGGTTTAAAGTATCTCATGAGTGTTTTATAAGATGTTTAGCTTGCATTGACCATGATTATGACTCATGTTTTCTAACATTTAGGTTGGTCATTGCATATCATGTAAAGCCCTTTTAACATGATTTCATAACTCATATGCATTGCTATCATACTTGGTATATTCCATGTACTGATGCATACTTGTGCTTACATTGTTTTAATAATGTACGGTCCGCCACTCCTATTCCCCATACTCGCAGCTAGATGATTATTTTGGGCTTTTGAAGATTGATGAGTCCTCATGATCCGATGGTCAAGAGTGTTTTATTGCTTTCATATCATTTTTGTTTTCAGACTTTGTATATAATGTATGAGTTACGTCTCAATCACTTTCCTTATGATGTAATAGATGGCTTTGAGACTTATGTTTAGACTTCCGCTTTTGCCAAACTCTTTTGTATGAAATGCTATCTTTTGAACTCTTTACTTCTATTATCTTGTATGATGTATGCTAAGTGGCTTGTGTAGGACCTCTCGGGGTTCTATATGCCATTTTACGCCTAGGGTCTACTTAGGATCGTGACAATATGTTTGTGGATTCTTAAGTTAGTCTTTCGCTTAATAGTCAGTCAGGACAAGAGTTTGCCTTAAGACCAACATAATTCTTGAGTATCAGTCACGTTTAGGGTGTAGGCTTGGGGCATGAAACTCTCTCACCATGACATTCCTAGTTATTCTTCCTCCATGCTCTGTAATATTCCTTTTTTTCCTAAATTTTCCAAATGATAAAAAAAGAGCTCTAAATTGTGGCTTTTGTAATACTTGTTCCATAAGAAATTAGATCATAAAGAAATTTAGGTCCTGAAATTTCACCAAATTTTGACAAAGTATGCCTGTGAAACATCAAACAAAGACCTAAACCCTAGCCCTCCTTCTTCTTTGGATTGACACATGTCTTCCTAAGCCACCCAATGCTTTGGTCTTTCAATTCCTCTTTAAAGTTTCATAGAAATTTTGTAAAAACTTTATGAATATCATAAATAATACATTTAGGAGGCATGTTAACAGATAATAGATAATTTGACATATTTTGCAGTACATGATTAATAACCATAACCTTACTTCCAAAGATAATAACTTACCCTTCCAAATCTATAAGTTATTCGAAATTTTCTTAATCAATTCTGAAAAATCATTTTTCCTTCTCTCTGCATGCCCTATAGGACAACCAAGATAAGCTAAGGGGAAATTACCCCTCAGAAAATCAATAGTACACCTTCACTAATTCAGTAGTAGTCTTACTAAACATGCATGATAGACTTTTCTTCTTATTAATTTTCTGACATGAATGATTCTCATATTTTTGCAACACCTGCATTATCAATTTAAGTGAGGTATTTTCTAATGTTACAAAAATAATAATATCATTTGCATAATCAAGATGATTTAAATGTCACTCCATTTAGGCATTTAAAATTATGAATTTCATTGTTATAAAACAAATGATTTAGGATTGTGAATAAAACTTCAGCAGACAATATAAATAAAATAGGAAAAATTGTATATAATAGCAAACTATTAATTCAAATTAAATGCTATAAATATAGTTTGATTTAATTGTACCCCATATCAAACTGTTGTTATTTCACCTCTCTCCTGGTGAATCTGGCTCGCCACTCTCGTTCTCTCCCTCGCCTCTCTCATTTTTTTATACAAACGCAAGTGTATAAAGTGCGTTTGTGTTTGTATAAAGCTAGAGAAAATTGTGTATATACATATATTTTCGTTCCCCTCTCTCCCCTCTCCCAGATCTCGCTCGCCACTCTCCCAGATTTCGCTCTCTCACTCGCCTCTCTCACTTTATTCAAAAAACGCAAATTGTATAAAATGTGTTTGTGTTTTTATAAAGCGAGCGAAAATTGTATATATACATATTTTCGTTCCCCTCTCCCAGATCTCACCTCTCTCACTTTATACAAAAACGCAAATGTATAAAATGCGTGAAAATTGTATATATACATTTATTTTCGTTCCCCTCTCCCAGATCTCGCTCGCCACTCTTCCAGATCTCGCTCGCTCACTCACCTCTCTCACTTTATACAATTGATCTTTTTGTATATGTATACCAAAGCAGATTATACAACTGCTTTCTTTTGTATATGTATAGCGAAATATACATATTTATGTTTGCTATGGAGCGCAATTATGCAAACTTTGCTATAACATACAAATATGAATTTTGTGTTTGATATATGTGAAAGTTGCTCAATAAAATAAGTGATAAGAGATCCCCTGTTTACTGTCCTAGTAAAATGAAAGAAACTATGAGCTTGTCCATTTATAAGGATAAAATACCAGTTATTATATCCACAATCCTTCAAATCAAATCAAGAACTAAATCATCATAACATATTTGAAGTCTTCACCAATCATCCAAGGCATTGAATAGTTGTAACTAAGCATAGTCTATCTACTGTAGAACACTTAGCATACACCATAGCCATCCACAACTGATTATCATTGTCAAGTACTAATTATAAAGTCAATTATTGTGCAGAGTTAGATACAACCCCTATCTGAATATTATCTTTCACAAATAGCTAAATTTGGCAATTAGCATTATAATTAACATATTGTATGCCCAATCTTTTTTGGAATCTTTGAATTTTCCTAATGTCTTAAAAAGGTTTCATCAAGGCAACTAGGAAAAACTGATGATGTCTATTAAGCGTTTAAACCCTATGAAAAACATTCTGAATTTTAAGAGACCTTATATTTCAGAACAAGGCTTTGTAAATCATTTAACATGTTTTTCCTACTGTTTTGGTCTGAGTTCTTATTATAAAACTAATCAATAGATACCACATTATCTAATTTGACTACTCCATTTTCTATATACAAGACATGGTTGTGTTCTCCTTTAGGAGGAAATCTTCCTTCCAGTAAATTCATAACTTAAAGGGTTCTTCATAACATGAATTCGTTAACATCTTCTCATTATCATTTACCTCTTGATTATTTTTTTGAAAGTGTTTGACAAATTAAAAACATATTTAAAATAAGTTAAAATTTACTTCAAGTCTTGAATTAAAAATTGGTCCCTCCCATTTTTTTTAAGCTTAAAAGCTATTTATATTTGACCAACAATTTTACCTCTTTTATCTTCAATGTTTTTTATAGTTTCTATATTATATTCCTCCTACTTTTTTTTCTTTGCATTTTCTTCTTGTTGTTGTTGTTTCTTTCTTCCGCTCTTTTCCTCTTCTTGCTCTTTTTTTTTCCTGTTTTTTTCTTTTAAATTATTTTCTCTTTCTCTTACTTTTTTCGTATAAATTATTTGTGGTAAAAAGGAGATATAGTCATTTTTATACATAAAATTGAAATATCATCTCAATTTTACATGTTATATATCAAAGTTATATATTTCAAAAATTAAAAATAACTTACACATATAAATTTACTTATATAATCAATTTATATTAAAGTTGAATTAAAATATAAATTAATTTTAATTCGATTTATTTTAGAAATATTTTTTTAAATAATTAGTATTTTATAATGTTAACAACTTTAAAGGTACTTCAGATCAAAAAAAAAAGTGTTTAACAATACTCGTGTACCAAATATAACAATATTTTTTTCTAGCTTAAACACTTTTATCTAAATACATAACTACTTATTTTTAAAATAATTTTCAACATTTAAGAAGCGTTTTTTGAAATATTCATTAAAAGTAGATACATTAATCTTCCAATTGCTTCTTTAGGATTACAAAAATTAAATTTTCTGAAAATGAGAGTAGATTAAGACATTCCAATTGGAGTAAGGTAGCCTTCATATTCTACAAGTACTTGTCAATATGTGTGGCTTATAGACAAAGAGACCCGCAAGGAAAACAGACAAGACAATATTATGACCTTGTATTATAATTAATTATAATTTCATATGTATATTATGTGTCATGTGTGAGTAGACAGAGAGAGACATAACATTACTAGTGCATATGTTTCTAAATTCTTAATTGTTTTAATAAAAACAAGAATAAACTTTCATTCTTTTTTTTTTGGTTGAATATATAGCCAACTTCTCAATTGTAAGAATATTTCATTTAGAGAGTCGAATTAAGATATGTTCCAATTGAACAACTCAACTTCTAATAAATTGTTTCAATAAGACACTCACAGTTAATATTTTGAAAAAAAAGTTGCGCATGTTTTCATTCATCTTTTAGGTAGTTAAGTTAACTACAAAATTATCACATCTCATTTAACTTAACTACCTTATATAGACGAATGAAAGCATGCATAAAAAAAATTCCAAAATATGAACTGAAATAAGTGTCTAATTGGAACACCTTATTGGGAGTTGAGGTGTTCGATTGAAACATGACTTAATTTGAATTTCTAAATGAAATAATATCATTATTTATTTAAGGATATGACTGTGTATTAAAACCTTCCCCGGGATTGACTATGTATTAACCCCTTCCCCCAACCACCACCACCAAAGTCACGAAATTAATATTTGTCCCTTAAACCACACAACAAATTAAATTAGGGGTGTCGAATGAGCGGATTGATTTGAAATTAGAGATATTAAAATGAGTTAAAATAGAAATTGGGTTGAGTCCTGACCTGCCCAAGTTTACTTTGGGCTCAAATGGGCTTAAAATTGAGTTGGGTCTTGACCCGCCCAATTTACCCCGCTTAATCTCAATAATTTTAATATATTTTTATTTAAGTTTAAACCACAATTTGAATTTCAACTCAATTTTTTTTTAAAAAAAAGTTACAGATGGATAAAATCTTTAAAGATATAAAATAGATAGTAATTCATACCTTCAAGATAGATATATACATTACATCAATGCAAATAAAGCATCTTAAAATGGATTGAAATTAGATATTAAATTGAGTTCAATTGGGGATTCTCTTAAAATGGTTTAAAAGATTGAATGAGTTTAGATTGAACCCAATTCAAATTACCTTGAGTCCAATCCTTAAAATTATGGGCAAATTGAACGGGCTACCTATAGTTGGACTTATTTTTGACACCCCTAAATTATAGGAAAAACTACATAAATGGGCTATAAAACCCAAAATAAGTACATGTTCATACACAAATCCAAAGTAACTTAAGAAATACTCATTCTCTCATAAATAAATACAGCTCATACCCCCACCCCTACCCCCACCCCCTTCATTAAGGCTGATATTTTTTGCTTAACTGATACTATATTAATATTATATATTGTATTGGTATCATTAAGGCGGATAATTTCGTTTAATTGATACTAAATCATAAATATATATACTGTATTGGTATCATTAATGTTTCTTATTCAGAAATTACTCATTAGTCAATAATATTATAAGAGTGTATGCATATTGTTGTGGTATCATTAATGTTTCTTGTTCAGAAATTACTCATTAGTCAATGATACTATAAGAGTATATGTATGTTGTTGTGATATCATTGAGGTTTCTTGTTCAGAAATTACCCATTAGTCAATGATACTATTAGAGTATATGTATATTGTTGTGGTATCATTAAGGTTTCTTGTACAGAAATTACTCATTAGTCAATGATACTATAAGAGTATATGTATATTGTTGTGATATCATTACGATGTCTTGTTAAGAAATTACTCATTAGTCAATAATACTATAAAAGTATATATATACTTTTATGGTATCATTAAAATTTCTTGTTAAGAAATTACTTATTAGTTAATTATACTATAAGAGTAAATAAAACTTAATTCAAATGACGTTAACTTAATATTAAATATATAACTACATGGATGAACAAGTACCTATCCTATGTAGAAAGATTACATAGGCTTGTTGGGTGTATAACACTGGTCTCAATTGTTTTTAATGCCTAAAAAGGTAATCAAATTGATAATATGTCTGAGGGATGACACGACTCAGAGTTGTAATGCTTTTGGTAATTAATATAAGCTCTTTATTTATCAAAATAAATATTTATTGAACATAGAATAGCACTTTCAGGAAATAAATAAAGTAATAATAAATTCAAATTTTTTTTGTATAATGTTAAATTTCTTTTATTTGAATTTTTAAATTTAAAATATTAATTATAATTTATTACACGCATAAGGTATTTTAAGTGACAATGTATGTAGAAAAATTAATTGCATCAAATTAATTAATGAAGTACGAAATTAAAATAAATAATAATTACGAAATTGTCATTTTACTAACTTAATTAAGATTATTGGAAGAATTTTAGTTTAAAGTAATTAATAAATTATCACAGTGAGCTAATTTAAGATTATTTTTTTGACCTTTTCTTATAATTTAAAGATATATTTGACCTTTTTTGTGAAAAATATAATCATAAAAAGGCTTTAATACTACGGTGTAATACACTTGAATTTGTTCTCTTATCGGACTTAAAGGATAATGTTGCTTATAAAACACTCTTGAGATATTTTTTTTATTCTTCGTTTACCAGTCCAATAAATCAAATTTGATATGAACGTAAAATTTAAGAGCGTATCTATTGAGTGAATTTTTTAAGAAGTAGATTTAGAAAGTGGAAACTCTAGAAGAGAAAAGAAATAACCAAAGTTGATGATGTTGTATCATTAAAGGGCATCTAAAAGCGTGGCTTATGGGTCAATGAAGTAGTTGAGAATTCTGAGGTTTTAGATTTAAAATTTAGCGAAGATAAATAATATTAGGTGATTCTTTCCATTTGTCCTAGTCTTGATGGACAGAGTTATATAATATTTGTTGCTGATGGAAAGTGACAGATATTCTGTAAAATTAATCGAGGTGTGAAAAACTAGCACGAATACCACTATTATAAAAAGAAATCATCATCCTTAAGAAAGAAAAGTCAATGCACCTTGAACCTTTCTCAAATTTCTTTCCCAAGGAAGCAACTTTCTTAATAATACATATAATTGCCACCTATATTTATAATTTATTATTGAGGTTTTTACATCTTTATGACATTATCTATTTGTAGATTGTAATGTCAAAATTGAGATCTTCTTATTGTCTCTTTAGTCAATGAAATGGATAAGAGAAGAACTTTACTCCAACCTACCAATTTCTTAATATAGAAACTTGTTGATATCTAATTATCTATCCAAGAAATGAAGTTCTCACAAGTCTTGTCATCTTAGGTTATTAGCTCGTCAAACATTGCTAAATTTTATTGCACTTTCACACCTTTCTATAACACCACTTATTTGCTACTTCATAGAAAGAAACAATCAAAAAGTAGAAAATTGTATGGTAATATGTGTGTGGAGAGAGAGTAGCTAAAGACATTCCAATTGGAGAAAGCTTTGACCTATTTTGTAATTTTCAAGCGTACAATTAATATGTGTGTGGAGAGAGAAAATCAAGCCATATGTCTTAGGGATAAGGGTTGAAAATTCCTTTGAATTATTTTCATGTGTTGTGTTTTTGGCACAAAAATACTTTCTTGTTAGTAAATTAGATAAAAATAGTACCATCCAACTGTTAAATAGCTTTAAAATACCTTTCCTAATTCCTATTAATGGCCGCTTGATAACAATTTTTAAAATTAAATTTATCCTTGAACTAATTCAAATAGTTGAGGAGTATTTTAAGATTTTTATTTTATTCAAAAAGAAAAAATGGAAGAGAGGGTCACAAAAATGGTTGTTCAATAGAAACAAGAGACTAAAAGAAAGTGTTCTACTTGTATACGTAGGAGACAATTTCAAAATGTTTGATATTTACATATATCACTTAGTCCAAGTCAATAATCAAAATGAGATCATATTTTCAAATCTTACCACATTTAGCTTATTTTGTATAATTTGAAATACTTGGAAAAAAGGTAATAATTTGATATATCACATATTTAACTATTGTAGGGTGAACGAAAGTAAAATATAATAAATTAAAAAACCTCATAATTGGGGTTTAAGAAGCTTGAAAACTCTCAAATGATTTTGTGATTTGTTGAAAATTTTGATAAATTGATAATTTAGGTTTGTTGGGGATGTCGTCTCGAAGTTGTGGTTAAAATTTGAAGATATTTGATGAAGATTTGACCCATTTCGAATGGAATTTCATTGTTGGAGTTCGTAAGAGATGAAACTCAATTTTTATATAAGTTTGTATAATATTATATTTGTATAACAATACAAAGTACATATAAATACATCCTATACATTTTTATACAAGGTCGACACATTATTTACGATAAATGTATAATGTGGTATTCTGGATATATAAACAATGTTTGCAAAAAAAAGAAATTGGTTAATTGGAGTGGGTGTAAACTAAAAATATGACTGTAACAACAACAAACTTTGTGCATGTACTTTCATATGTGAGATTTGAATAGGGTCGAGTCTACATAGACGTTATCACTATCTTTAAGAAGGTAGAAAATTTATTTTTAAAAGAATCTCAACTGTACAAACGGTGAAAAGAAACATTAACAAACAAAAATAACAACAAGATAAATAAAATACTAAGGCGAAATAATAGGTAGTGATAGATATGTAAAATTAAGAAAAAGAAAGGAATAATAGACTACTAACTAGCCTTGTACCTTAATCTTTGACCTTCATATCCTTCTATTAAGGGTAATTATGCTTTGTGTGAGTAGTTGTGTCATATCTTGTCTAATCACCCCACCCCAATTCTTTTTAGGTCTACATCTATCCCTCCTTAAGCATACTATGTCCAACCTTTCATACCTCCTAACCTGGACATATTCACCTCTCCTATTTATATGTCTGAACCATACCAGTGACACTTCCCACAGTATCTACCACATAAGTCACTCCTACCTTATTCTGAATATCTTCATTCCTAACTTAATTATTAATGAATGAATATTAAATTTAAAGTAATCATTACATGACCAAAGTGAACCATAGTAATAATTAAGAATTATTGGAACAACTATTACTTTATTGCAATAACATAAGTTGAGTTTTAATTTGGATGAAATTTGAGCGATATAAGTATTCATCGTGGATTGTCACAACTCAAAAATTGACATGATGACATTTGTATATTCCCACCAAGACAAGTCAGCTTCAACCCAACAAAATGAAAGAAAGCGGAAAGATAAAACAAGAACAAGATAAAAGCGGAAAACTTATTCATTCTAAACTAACTCCAAAATCTGGTTGTCACGTGTACAAGCCACTAAAGTAAATACATAGTTCAAAAGATAAATACAAGTCTCCATGTCTTTGTTTCTTAAGTAGAACAAAACACAAACTAAAGGAACAAGAGGGCCTGCCGGAATGACAAGCAACTACCTCTCAAAATTCTTGACAAGCCTCAAAATCAGAAGAAGAAGAAGGGGATCACACATCTCCGGGCTCGGAACCTACACAAGTGTAGAAGCAAGGTGTGAGTACCAACAACACGGTAACCAACAAACAACCTACTAAACAAAGCAGCTAGCTAGAAATCGAATACCCCTTTCACTCCAATCGAACCTCCGCAAACTACACCCTGCACAGAAATCATCCCAACCTAACAGTTCTACAATTCACAGCTCACAAGACTCAATAATTACAGTTCAATAGTCACAATTAAATAACCAACATGAATCAAGTAAGTCAATCTCAAAGTCAAGTAGATCAATCACACGTGACAAGTGCATCAATCATAATTAACAAGTAATTCACACATAAGGATCAAAATGCATCAAATCACAATAATCAATTCTCGCCAGAACCATTATCCATCGACACAAAATTACTAGCCGGAACAATTTCTCATCGACTTTATATCAAATCACTAGTCGAAATCATTTTCCATCGGCTTTATATAAATTCACTAATCGAAAATGACCTCGACCTCACAAAAACTTACCGGAAATGAGCTCGGTAAATAGCACTCACTGACAATGACTCTAAATCATAAACACTTGTCGGAAATGACCTCAGCATCATAACACTCGTCGGTAATGACCTCGACATCATAAACACTTGCCAGAAATAACCTCGGCATCATAACCATCACATTTCCCATCACGGTGTCCAACAACCAATGCACACAAACAATATCACACCGTATGAAAGAGACAATAATTCATGCAAATCAAGTCTACATTCATGCTATCAATCATTTCATCAATCAAACGATAAGGGTTATAACAAGGCAATTCACATCATCATGGTCATCACATAGACTTTTCATTTCAAACCATTTTTTATTCATTAAGATTTATCAAGTGGACAATTAACCCTTCACCTCACCCCCATTACTCCCAACACACAAACAACGAATGAATACTCGAATTCTCCTAGAATACAAAGTTTAGGAGATTACTTGCCTTAAATTAATCAATTAATCACTCCAAGAGTTGAGTCTTCTCCTTTTGACCAATGTCCAAAGCTACAAAATCTATAAAAATCAAGTATTCACAATAAACTTTTGGAAACAACAATACCCACGTTAATTTCTTTGATAAGTGGATCAATCAACTCAAAATCAAATTTCAAAAAGAAGATTTGAATCTGAAAATTGACACTTGAAAATATTACTCAAGGCATTAGGAACTTATTGGTGAAAATCATTTAAAAAAAAGGAGTCAAAATTAGTTCACAAAATCCATTTGAGTTTAGATATTGAGTTCTTGAAAAACCTTGCAATTTACCAATCAAAATCCCAAATTTTAATGTTATAATTCATAAATTATCAAAAGGAAATGAAATATTAGGATCATAAAAGCCCACCAAATGATTTAACACAAGAAATACTTTCAAAAATCTCCACCAAGGATTTTTCAAGCTTAATAATGAATAATGGGGCTTAAATCCCAAAAATTGCAGGTCAAAAGCCTCGTTTGATGTCACAAAAGTGGCCATGGATTTGCAATAGAGAACCCCAGATAAGAATCCTACCCTCGCAATTGTAAAAAAACCTTTGCTTGAATGAAGGTCACAATGGCAACACCTCACTTCGCGATCACGAAGATCAGTTAGATTGATCTCTCGCAAATGCAACCCATCCTTTGTGAATGCGATGATCACTTAAGCGAGCATCCCATCACTAATGCGAAGTATACACATGCTAGAAAAATCAGCCAAACTCCCCAAACATCGAAAGGACCCTCGAGATTCGTTCGGAACTCCATGCACACAAACCATAAATACAAATTAATCATACTCGATATTCCAGGCTCAATAAAACCGTCAAAACACGAATCTGAGGTCTCTGTGACCCAACATCCTTGAAAACCACATGAAACAAACTCAATGCCTAAAAATACTAAAATAAGCTCGGGACCTCTCAAAAATCAACCAAGACCTTACCCAGGTCTAAATTCATCCTCTAAATCTAATAGAACTTTTCAGAATTCTGATTCGAGCATCTGAACCCCTAACATTGACCAAAGTCAACCCAAAGGCTAAATTTCCATAATGCACAATTTAGGACCTCAAATCTTCAAAAAGACTTTGAATCTGAAATCGACAACTCTCACGGTTCAGATCCCATATTTTGGAACTGACAGAATCAACAAAATCTCATTTTGACACTCGAAACTCCAAAAGATACCGAAAACTACTTTCTTAACAATATTAGTCTTTTAACTCAAAACTTACAAAATTCTAAACTTTGAAATCAAAGTTCGAAATCAACTTTTAAAACTCAATCATAAAAGACTCGGGGTCAATATCGGGAGGGGAAAATGATCAATTAACGAAAGTTTTCAAAAATGACCGACCGGGTCATTACATTATCCACTACTAAAACCCATATTCATGCTCGAACATTAAGCAAAAGGAAGTACCTGAAGTCTAAAAATGCTGAGGATATCCTGTACACATATCTGACTCTGTCTCCTAAGTGACCTTACCAACTGAATGGTGCTTCCACTGGACCTTCACTGAAGCAATCTCGTTGGTCCCTAGATTCTAGAACTGCTTATTCAAAATGGCTATAGGCTCCTCCTCAAAAGATAAGTCTGGGCTCAACTCAACTGAATCAAGATAAAGTATATGGGACTCATTCGGCACGTACTTCCGAAGCATGGAGACATGAAACACTGGGATGCACAAGTGACAAACTAGGTGGCAAAACCAACTTATATGCCACCTCTCCCACACGACTCAATATATTAAAAGGTCCAACGAGTCTAAGGCAAATATTTTCCTTCTTTTCAAATCTCATCACACCCTTCATGGGTGACACTCGGAGCCAAAACTGATCAGTCTCCATGAACAATAGAGCTTGAACTCTCTAATCTGCATGACTCTTTTTTCGACTTTGGCTGTGAATAGTCTACCCTATATCATACGAACCTGATCCATAGCATCTCTAAGGAATTATGTATATAATGAGTCTGTTTCAGATGAATCAAACCATCTGATTGGAGATCTACATCGTCTGCCATACAACGCCTCAAAAGGGGCAATCTGAATACTGGAATGATAATTATTGTTGAATGAAAACTCTGCTAAGGGAAAATGGTGATCCATCTAGCACCAAAATCGATCACACAAGCTCGGAGCATGTCCTCCAACACCTGAATGGTCCACTCAGACTGATCACATGTCTGAAGACGAAAATATGTACTCATATCTAACCGAGTTCCTAAACCATGGTGCAAGGCATTCTAGAAATGGCAAGTGAACAAACAGCCTCGATTAGAGACAATAGAAACTGGGACTCCCTGTAGTGGCACAATCTGAATGATATAAAGCTCGACTAACTTCTCCACCGTAAACTTTACCCAAACCGGGATAAAATATGCAGACTTGATCAACCTGTAAATAACCACCCAAATGGAGTTAAAACCACCCACGGTGTTAGGTAGTCCCATAACAAAGTCCATGGTGATATGTTCCCACTTCCAAGTAAGAATTGGCATCCTATGAGATATACCTCTAGGTTGTTGGTGCTCACACTTGACCTGTTGACAAGTCAAACACCTCAAAACAAAATCTGCAATATCTCTCTTCATACCACACCACCAATAGTGCTGGCTCAGATGGTGATACATCTTTGTCGCCCCCGAATGGATGAAATATCGGGAACAATGGGTCTCCTTAAGAATCAATCTAGTCAACTCGCCCACCTTGGGCACACATATCTTGCCACCAATCCTCAAGATACCCTCAAAATCAATGACAACATCCTTAGCTTTTCCTTTCATCACCTAGCCTTGAATGAGACATAGCTTCTCGGCATCAAACTGATGCTTACGAATTTGCTTAACTAAGGAAGAACGAGCCTCATTGAATGCAATCAAACCACCCATCTCCACATAATCTGTATTAGGACGAGACTATTGTCTAACCTATGAACATATCTAGCCAATGGTCTATCCTCCACACTAATAGCGATAAGATTTTCCATACTAAAAGTTTTCCTACTAAGGCATCAACCACCATATTAGCCTTTCATGGATGATACAAAATGGTGATGTCGTAGTCCTTCAATAACCCAAGCCATATGCGCTGCCTCAAGTTCAGATCCCTCTAACTGAAGATATACTGAAGACTCTGATGAATCGTGAAGACCTCACAATAAACCCCATACATATAATGTCCCTAAAGCTTAAACACAAACAATATGGCTTCTAACTCTAAATCATGGGTAGGGTAGTTCCCCTCATGGGTATTCAACTATCTAGAAGCATAGGCGATCACCTTACCTTTCTCCATCAGAACACCATCTAACCCGACTCTAGAAACATCGCAATAAAAAATGAAGTTTATGCATCCTTAGGTAAAGTCAAAACATGAGCCGTAGTCAATAAGGTCTTGAGCTTTTGAAATCTCTCCTCACACTCTGTTGGGTCAATCTGGTCAAAGGATATGCAACAGTAGAGAATCTTTACATAAATCGCCATAACCCACAGGTACTACAAAACTTGAGATCTCAGTAAATGACGTAGGTCTGGTCCAACCCCTCACAGCCTCAATCTTGGCTGGATCTATCCGAATACCCTCCTTAAACACCACATGTCCCAAAAATGCCACAAAATCAAGCCAAAACTCACACTCTAAGAACTTGGCATAAAGTTTCTGTTCTCTCAGTCTCTGGAGTACAATCCTCCAATGTCGATCGTGATCCTCCTCAGTCTTGAAGTACACCAAGATGTCGTCAATGAACACTATCACAAAGGAATCCATATAAGGTCAGAACACCTCGTTCATCAACTCCATGAATGATGTAGGGGCGTTAGTTAAACTGAAATACATAACAAGAAACTCATAGTTCCTATAACGGGTCATGAAGGTTGTCTTAGAGATATACGATGCCCTAATCTTTAGCTAGTGATACCCCGATCTCGAATCAATCTTTGAAAATAGAGGTGCACCCTAAAGCCAAAGTTGATAAAAAAAGTCATCAATATGAGAAAGAAGATACTTATTCTTCACAGTCATTTTGTTCAACTATCAATAATCAATACACATTCTCAGGGATCCATCATCCTTCATCACAAACAATACAAGATCACCCCATGGAGAAACACTAGGGCGAATAAACCCCTTACTCAACAAATCATGTAACTAATCTTTCAATTCCTTTAACTCAGCTGGAGCCATATGATAAGGAGGAATAGAGATGCGCTTGATTCCCGACTCTAAGTCAATGTCAAAGTCAATATCCCTTTTCGGAGGAACACTTGAAAGATCAGTAGGAAACACATCTAAAATCTCTCAAACCATGGTACAAAATCCATGGGAGGCAGCTCAACACTAGTATCCTGAATAAAACACAAATAGGACAAGCAATCTCTATAAACAAATCTTTGAGCTCGAATGAAGGATATAACTTTGCTAGGGTAAGAAGCACTAGCACCAGTCCACTCGACTTATGGGACACCCGGCATCGATAAGATCACAGTCTTAGCATAACAATCAAGAATAGCATGATATGGAGAAATCCAACCATATCCAAGATAATATCAAAGTTAACCATCCCTAGAATGATCAAGTCCACCCAAGTATCATACCCGGACAAATAAACAAGATAGGATCGTTACACTCAATCCACCATCAAGGATTCACCCACTGATGTAGAAACATGAACTGCCACAAGAATGCAATCAAACATCATATCAAACCCATCATCAAAATAGGTAGACACATATGAGAAAGTAGACACCGGATCAAACAATACAGACGCAGGTCGATGGCTAACTGGGACAATACATGTGATCACATTATTAGAAGTCTCAGCCTCAGGCCTCCCTGGAAAAGTATAACGTTGGCCCTCACAGTCACCTACAGTCTGAGTAGAACATCTACCTCTATTTTTTGGAACCCGTGAACCCCTACCAATAGTCCTGCCATCTCTACCGGACTGACCTCTACCTCGACCCCTGGTCGGAGGTGCTGAATCTCTGATTGGAGCAGCTGATTAAGAACGTTGAGGTCCTGAATGAGTCAGTAGAGGGTATTGTCGCATCAGATGACCTGGATCTCCACCAGTAAAAAAAGATATCGACACTGATAATTGTTGTTGTGAATCAGACGAACTACCATGGCCACCTCGGCCCGAACCATAAAATCATCGGGCTGAATACCCATTCTCAACTATTGGTATAGATGCATTAACTGCCCATGACTAAAAGAAGTTATTAACTCTATGCGAACCTCTGTGTTCAGATAAGGCACCAAAAACTGACCAGACGATCGGGCCCTCTTGAGCTCCCCTTAACTCCTCTAAAACCATCAACTCCGCTTCGTTGGTGGTGCTCATAATGGACCGGAAGGATACCCCCTCTCTAGCTACTATGAATATATAAGACTTGATGGAGAAATTCAATCCTATCACAAACCTGCAAATTCTCTTTGCGTCATCCTGAATAATAGTCATAGCATGCCTAGAAAGCTCACATAAACGAGCCTCATACTCGGCCACAAATAAACTTCCTCAATTCAAGCTCTTAAATCTCAGTCGACTCTCCTCCATCATGCTCCAAGGGATGAAGCGAAACTAAAAATCACTAGAGAACACATCCCTCTCTACCGAAGGAGATCGAACTGGTTTAGACCTCACAAAAGTCCTCCACCACTCTTTAACGCGTCCACGAAGCTGAAGTGAAGCAAACCAGACACCACGAGCATCCTTCATACCCACTTCTTCAAGCATCTCATGGCACAAAGTTAAGAACTCATGAGCATCCTCATTCTTACCACCTTGAAACTGGGTGGTTACATCTTCTGAAACCTCTCATAATTTTGTTGATCAACCGCTATCATAATAACCTCAGGAGCAATCTATGCACCAATAGCCGGTGCAGGAACCACTGGTGGCTGGCCCACTTCATCATGAATACCCAGAGTCTGCTACTGAATTGTCTGTGCCCCTACTCTCATTTGAACACCATGTGGTGTACTTGTCGCACAACCTTGAGAGAGGTTGTCTAACACCCCTAGCATCCTCAAAAAAGTCCCTTAAAACAAAAGGGCTACCTATCAAAATCCTTGCCAAGCCAAAGAAGAAGAAGAAGAAGAAGAAGAAGAAGAAGAAGAAGAAGGAGGAGGAGGAGGAGGAGGATGAGGAGGAGGAGGAGGAGGAGGAGATCACATGGGTTCGTGATCGGAATCTACACAAGTGTAGAAGCAAGGGGTGAGTACCAACTACACGGTACCTAGCAAGCAACCTATTAAATAGAGCAGCTAGATAGTAATTGAATACTTCTTTCACTCCAACTGAACCTCCTTAAACTACAACCTGCACATAAATAAGTACAACCTAACAGTTATACAATACACAACTCAAAAGGCTCAATAAGTACAGTTCAATAGTCACAATTCAATAACCAGCATGAATCAAGTAAGTTAATCTCAATGTCAAGTAGATCAATAACACATAGCAAGTGCATCAATCATAATTAACCAGTAAGTCACACATAAGGATCAAAATGCATCAAATCATAATAATCAATCTCTTGCTGGAATCATTTGTCATTCGCACAATATCACTAGTCAAAACCATATCCCATCAGCTTTATATCGACTCACTAGCCGAAACTATTTCCCATCGGTTTTATATCAATTCACTAGCCGGAAACGACCTCAACATCACAAACAATTGTCAAAAATGACCCTAACATAATAACACTCACCGGCAATGACATCAACATCATAATACTTGCTAACAATGACCTCGGCATCATAAAAACATACCAAAAATGACCTCAGTATCATAACCATCACATGTATCTATTGACGCCCAATTTTGGACCTCCACATTATCTATTAATCATCGGGCTTCTTCAATTTCAAATGATATAAAATAATTAGTTTTATAAAATTTCAATAGTTTGCAAGTTATTTTAAATAGTTGTATCATTTTTTTTATAATTTTTAAATAATATATGTGTTTCACATAATTATATATATAATTAGTATATTTTATAAATATTTGAAAATCATTTCAAAAGATTTTGCGTTGTTAGTTAATTATTTTATTAATTTACTCTAGTTTAAGCTATGGTTATAATTTTGAATTATTTAATTTATAATTAAGTTAATTATTTTATTTCGGTAAGATTAAGAAGCTCGTTATTTAATTATATTAATTCGTCTTATTTTAATTTTGGCCAAATTCAACCAAGTGCCTCAATTTGATCGAAATTGCAAGTTTACGTGGTTATTTTCTTAATTCGAATTTACCACATTCTTGGTTGTCTTTTCGGACCCAATTCTTATTCCATTATTTCCAACAACCAACAGACCGGCCCAATATCTCTAACATCAAATTATCCAGCCCAATTCTCACTAGTTGCGTTACAAGCAGCAAAAGGAACCCGACCCTTTACGTGTTCTCCTTCTTCCTTGAAGTTCAGTACCAAGCGACCCCACCTTGAATGACAACGTCTTTTTCTCCAGCAAGCAGCGTCCAAATCCTAGAAAATCTGGAAGAGTAGTGGCACCTACAGCAGCAATCACGTCGCCGTCCCCTTTTCCCCCTTATCAGGAATTTCTGAATCTTTTCCACTGTTGCCTTGAAAAAAGGCAAAGGAATTTGAATTTCAAATTTGAAATCCACCCCTTTTCCCTCCTAAATCGCCCATTTTCCCCTATAAATAGTTCTTTACCTTCAGTGATTTAGAGGAGGTTTTTGAGTTTGGCAATAGTCACTTCTACACTTAAATTTTTTTAAGTCTAGTTCTCTGCTTCTAAATTCCGAGAAGATTGCCGCTTGGATTTTCTAAGCTTGTCGTTCGTATTCTAAGTTAGTGGTGGAATTTACTTCATCGTTAAGCTCGTTGTCCTAGAACGCTGCTCGGCAAAAGGTAATCTTCTCTTTATTTCAGCATTTATGTTGGCGCTTAATTATGTCTTGTTCATTGAAATCGTGTTTGGCATTAGATATTTAAGTATGTTTTCAGTAGCTTAAAAAATAGTAAAATTGCTTATCTTTGAACTCGACTACTTATTTTGAAGTTTTGACACCTTAGATTTCTATTTGTTGTCGGCGAGTTCTAATATTGCTATCGTATGCGTTGATTGCTCATATAGTGTTATTGTAAATGGGTTGCATATTTGGCTGTTTTGATTGAGTAATTATGTCCTTGATATTGTTGACCTGTAGCTGTCTGGATGACTTGCATATGCATTAAATCTATGTAAAAATGATTGAATATCCCTATATTTCATTACAATATGATTATGTTCTCTTGTTTAAGTTGTTCCTCCAGATTTGTAGTTTATTCAAATTTGTAATTAATTGAGTTATCTTCTGTAGCATTAAGTCATTTTAAAATATCCTTTTTATTACAACTATTTCAACTTTGAGCTTCTTTTGGCATTAATCTAATCAACTTTGAGCTTCTTTTGGCATTAATCTAATCAACTTTGAGTTAATAAATGGTGTATAATTTGGATATGAAAGCATATTGATGATATCTTTTGTATCTGGTGGCTGCATATATGAGCATCCCGTTGAACTATTCGTGAAAGTTGTTGCTTGTATTCCGCATCTGCTAGCATGAGAGTTAGATTTCTTTGATTTTTTCATAGCTTGTTCTTAGTTAATTCTAGTTCGAATAAATGGATCCGAATATGAGTTACTTTATTACATGTGTCTTAAGTCGTGGTTTTTCCACGGTCCCCGCATCCCTGGTATGAGGTCGAAAGTACCACTCTGTTTTGGTTTCTTTTAGTTCAATTATTTAAATCTATTGGTGTTGGTGGCTGGAATATTTTTCTGTTGGTGGTATTTTGCGTCCAAATCATTCTTGTTTTTAATCCAGCATATGTGCAGAACATTGTGATATTAGCACTTTCATTACAAATGTTGAATTCAAGGTGCTATATATATATTTCCTAATAGATATGCAACCATGATTTTGTCCAGCTTTCTATTTATATTAGAGTTACGTCTATAGTTTGAAATTTTTGCCTTGCCTCTGTTCATGTGAGTCATGCTTATTTTTTTACAATATGGTGATTGGCTTGAGTAGATGTTAATTCATTTGTGCTCATATACGTTAAAAGTTTCTTTCCTTTATTTAGTGGAGTTTTAAATATTTTGTATGCATGGGTCTCCATACACATGTCCAACATCTATGTTTATTTCTACCTTGATAAATGCATGACTTGTTACTTGTGGATGTTTAAACTTAATGTATTAATTCATTTTGTTATAGCTTATTAGATGCTTCTGATAATGTGTCTCTTATCATTAGTCGTGAATGATTTTGATTTGTTCAAATTACCATTCTAATTCTTATCGTTTTATTTCCTTGCTTGAACCTCTTTGTACCGAGTCTAATTTGGGACTCTCTTTCCTCCTCGCATTGTCTCGCTGGATCAAATCCAACAGTTTCCCCCGAGTCATCCCCCCATTGCAAATCGTAAAGTAACGAAACAGGTTGAAGGCAGTGAATATGGGCTGAAATTGAAGTTGCAGCCCCCTAGAAAGCCCAAGTAAGGGTTGCATATATGTTGTATACAACAGTATACACTCATTATACATCGATTTACAGGTCGAAAATGTGAAAATACAGGGCTGAGACTAAATACAAGTGTTTGGAGGCAAGAAATACATGAAAATGACTGATATACACGCTGATATATACAACTTTTGTATACAAAATTGAGAATTGGGTTAAGGCCCAAAGAAAATCAGCATCTTTTGGCCCAATGTTTCTGGGCAGCAAAAGGGCCTAAATTCTTCTCTTCGTTTCTTTATTATTTAATTGCAATTGTTTTTATTTTATTTTAATTTTAACTTTAGAATTATTAATTAACTTAGTCGAATCCCCAAAAGATGAACTATATTCTTTATGTTGATTTATTTTTCTAAAAATTCATTTTTAATCAATTCTTATACTTTTATTTAGCATCTTTAGTCAAAACTTTTTATTTATTTTTTAAATTAATAAAAAATAATTTCATGCTTAAATTAACCAATTCGTTTAAATTATTATTTTAAAAATGAGTCAAATATTCTAATTAATCTAATTTTTGTTAAAATTCCAATCATTTATAATTCATTTCAAATGTTTCAATTAAAAATCCTTTTTCTTGAAGAATAAAAAAAATGGTTCTTTATTTAACTATTTTCTCAAGGTTAACTGAATATTGTAAGTTATTATATTTTTATGTTAAATTATTTTCCTAAAAATAGTTTAAAATATTTAATCTAAGTCGTAGGATAACCGCATGTTAGCGGACACTTCAAAAGCTCTAAAAACCTTCTTAAAGTGTAAATAAGAATTTCTCACCTATTTTCTCTAAATTTTTAAAGACTTAATCTGTTAGATTCTTTTTAAATTAAGTTTTCGTAATTTCTTTAAAAAATTAAGTGGTGACTCTTTTCTAAGTATTTTTCTCAAATTGTTTTATACTTAGAACATTTCCAAATGTGATTTTTTCTAAAGATAGTTAAATTACGCTATAACAGAAATGACGACTCGATAGGGGAACTTAGGTTCTAAACCATAATCGACTTAGGTTAATTATTAAAGTTTTCGGTATATGCTTACTTGCTTGCTTTATTTTACATGCCTAGTGCTTTTTTTTTTCATTCTTACGTGATATAAACTGTTTATTTGTTATTGTTTATCTGAAATGTTTATTTGTTACTACTTTATAAACTGTCATTCCATTCATACTTCCTCCAATTCTGGAAAATTCACACAATCACATGTACACGCGAGGTGTGTTTTACGCACCCGCAAATTTCTTTCAAAATCCCTAAAGTTAGGAGAGTTGGCATATGTGCGGGGTGTTCGGATATTTTTCCGTGTAACCGTGTAGCCTCCTCACTTGAGTTATCCACTCGGGAACCTTGTGTCTAGTAAGCCAAATCTTAGAAAACATAGGATAGAGCTAAGTCACCCCTCAATTTAAGTCATGCATATACACCTTAGGTGGATCGATCCCGAGTATCGATTCCACATTTAAGAAATCCACCCTTATGTCGACGGGTTTCACGACTCAACGACCAATAAGCATGTTTTGTGCAACGTGATGATGATAGACGAATCAAAGCCAATTTTGACATAATGAGTTGGGAAAATTGTCTTTTTGTTTTCCAAACTCGACTTGTCTTAAAATTAATGGCTTGGATCAAGCTATCATAATCACGTTATGTTTGACATTTAGGCCCACCACTGGCAAAAAAGAGGTCCCGTGCATATTAAGATGCGTTTTCTTTTTAATATTTTGTTATGTGATTTTCTTGCTGCGTGATACATGTTTATTCTCTATTTATTTGTTGTTATTATTTAATTATCTGGCCAACTATTGATGTTATTGAAACAACAATTACCTTTATACTGATATTTCTCTCTTTTTGAAGGTTTCTTTTTCTTTTGATTTATTTCCCCCCCAAAGATTGATTCACGTTGACTACGAACTGGCGAATCACCCATACTTTATGGTTTGGGACTTGTCACTGTCCTGAGAGATGAACTCGAGACTTCGGAAGGAAGGGATCCAATCCCCTATGATGAACACATTGCCGATTTGATGCAAAAAATGGCCAATATGCAAAGCGAGATTGATCGACTTTGAAACCTCACCAATTTGTCCATCACCCTGAACATACCACTTTCCGAGCATGGAACAAACCCAACTACTCCACCTCTTTTTCTACATGTTGAATCTCCTACTACTCAACACTTTCCACCAAACCCCTCCCTTCACAAGACCAATCCAAGTACTTCCAAACAATCCTCCAACCATCAACAAACTAACTTTCCACAAAAGAATCCGCAACAAACCAACCCTTTACCCTTCACTACTCCATATGCATCCCAAAAATCACTCACCCAAACTCCAGTTATCCAAACTAACCCACTGAACCAAACTACTTCACTAACCAAAAACCACCCAAAAATACCAAGCAACCCAACATATACCAGCGGCACACACTGCAATCCATAACATGCAATATGTGCCTCAAGTATATGTAGCGGAAGCTCAACCTTTCGTTACCCCAATACCAACCATGCCAGAAGTCGATCCATATGAAGAGAAGGATAAATAAGCAAGGTAAAACATAGATGACAATGTAGCAAGGGAGATTCATAATTTGAAGGAAGCTTTCAAAAGTATCCAAGCCCAT
Source organism: Solanum chiquidenum (assembly GCA_029582725.1). Classification (NCBI taxonomy): domain Eukaryota; kingdom Viridiplantae; phylum Streptophyta; class Magnoliopsida; order Solanales; family Solanaceae; genus Solanum; species Solanum chiquidenum. The sequence continues at coordinate 5,942 of JAJOOS010022327.1, read as the reverse complement.
AAAGGGGGTGAAGGTCTTGAATATGAGGATTTATGTGCTCATCCTAATGTTGAATTACCCGTGGGGCATAAGGTACCAAAATTTGATGTATTTGATAGGAAGGGGAATCCCCAAGCTCATTTAAGGTCATATTGCGACAAGTTAGTTAGAGTGGGGAAAGATGAGGCCATTAGAATGAAGTTGTTTATAAGGAGCTTGATAGGAGAAACCCTTGATTGGTACACAAGTCGGGACCCTCAGAAATGGAATAGTTGGGGTGCAATGGCACAAGAATTCATGGATAGGTTCAAGTTTAACACCGAGACACCGAGGCTATTCCGAACAGGTTCTACTTGATGAAGTTGGAGAAGAAGTCAACAGAGTCATTCAGGGAGTATGTGATGCGGTGGAGAGCAGATGCCGCAAAAGTTCAACCTCTAATGGCAGAAATTGAGATGACCTCTCTTTTAATACAATCCCAAAAAGATGCAATGTATTATGAAAAGATGATAAGTATTGTAGGACAAAAGTTCTTTGAGGTTGTCAGGATGGGAGAATTCATTGAAGAGGGTATTAAAACTGGGAGAATCACTAATTTGGCAGCCCTGCAAGCAACAAGTAAGGTCATTTAATCAGAGGGGCCCTTAAGAAGAAGAAGGATGGGGTGTGTGTTGTCATGACCATCCAGGAACGTAGGCCAAACCAAATGTTAACATACCAAAATCCATTACCCCAACCTTCTTACTATAGTCAGTATACCCAAATTCCTCAACCATATTACCAACCTTCACCTGCCCCTTACCTAGTTTACACCACCCAATCGACATATTATCCACCTAGAGCACCCGCCTATTCAAATCCATCACGATACCAACCCGCATATCCATCCCAATTCCACTACCAACCACAAAATCGTCCATCAAATACACCCAAAACCCGCCCAAACTTTGAAAAAAGACCAACCAAAACCTATACCCCACTAGCTGAACCTTTAGCCCAACTATATGAACGATTGAGAACCGTAAGAATACTTCAACTAATCCAAGGACGAATTCCTAATCCCCTTCCTGGATGGTATGATGAGACCAAGCACTGTGCATATCACTCTGGAGCTGCTGGACATGATATTGAAAGCTGTCTTACTCTCAAAGATAAGATTGAGGCATTGATCAAAGAAGGAATCATTTAACTCAAAGGTGTTGCCCCTAATGTAAACAATAAACCGCTGCCAAATCATGGCAATGCTAACATGATCATTGTTGATGAAGATTGCAGCTTGGAAGGAACCATAGTACCAGTCAAGGCAGAGAAAAATATTGAGACATCGATCTTTATTTCTCTCGTAATCACAGTCCAAGCATGAGCGCCAATTGAAGTGGAAGCTTTTCTTCCCAAGCCTAAGATCATGGCCCTTGTCGCTCAACCATCTCCTTTTGATACCAGAGCAGTTCCTTGGGATTACTCGACTGATGCATGGGGCAAAGAGAAAGGAAAGATAATTGTAGAAGCCACTGCTGCATGAATGAAAAGATCTGGGCGTTGTTATGCCCCTGAAGAATTTGTTCGAGGAGGACCAAACAAGGAAAACAACCAAAAAAAGGTCGTGACAGAAGCGAAAGTGGAGGATTTCTAGAGAAAGATGCCAACTAAGGAATATTCAATTGTTGAACAACTGAAGAAAAGTCCTGCTCAAATTTCCTTAATGGCCTTACTGATGAATTCTACAACTCATAGGAGCACTTTGGTGAAGGTTTTAAATGAAGCTTATGTTCCAACTGAGACCACTAGTGAGAATTTTGCTGCCATGGTAGGACAAGTTCTGGAAGCTAACAAAGTCTCTTTTCATGAAGATGAATTGCTACCTAAAGGCATGGGACATAACAAAGCATTGAACATTACCTTTAGATGGAGGGATAAGTTTATCTCCAGAGTTTTGATTAATAATGGTTCAATTGTTAACATATGTCCTTTCACTACCCTTCGAGCTTTGGGAATCGACATTGGAAATATTCATGAAAGTCATGTAAGGGTTAGAGGTTTTGACGGGACACAGAGGGGAGTCATCGGAGAAATTGATCTGCCATTGGAAATTTTGGGAATTCCAGGTGTTGGATATATCTACTAGTTATAATTTATTACTTAGAAGGCCATGGATTCACATGGCTGGAGTGGTCTCTTCTACTCTGCACCAGACTTTGAAATTCTTTTAGAACCATCAGGAAGTTGTTTTTCATGGAGAAGGCAACAACTCGATATATCCTGAAAATTCAGTCCCGGTTATTGAAAGTATGGAAGAGTTGAATGGGTTCGTATTTCATATTAGGGAAATTATATGTGCTACCCAAGATGAAAAGGCAAATTTGCCACATGTGCTTATGATGGTGGCTTGGGAGATGTTGAAGAATGGTTTTAGCCCCAGTCAAGGTCTTGGAGCGAAATTGGATGGAATATTGGAGCCAATTCAATTGCCTGGTCAGAAATAGACCTTTGGTCTTGGATACGATCCTATACCTGAAGAAGTCTCATCGGCTAATCTCAAAAGGAAAAGTGATGTTCCCTTACCACAACCTATCCTACTTTTGAATCAGTTATTTTCCAAGGCATTTGTTGCACAAGGATTAGAAGAAGCTGTTGAAGATAACCTTGTAGAAGGACTCAAAAACCTGTTCATTGAAGAAGTTGAATGCAATGTGATTTTGGAGGACTCCATCGAGACCCCGACCATATGGGATGTTATGCCTGGAGATGCTTTGAACAATTGGACGTGTAACCCATCCCCGATTCTCCAAGAATCTTGGTAGATGATTGTTTTAGAATTAACAAAATGACATGATTCGAATTGAGGCCTGAATCGTGTTTTTGAACTTGATATGTTTTGCCTCTATCTTTTGAAAGCTCAAATGCCGAGTCTAAGTTACCATTTTTCTGCTTTAAATTTTTAAACTTTGTCTTTGATTATTTATTTTATTTTTATCTTTTCTTCTCTCTTTCAGCAAGCAAATTAATAAATCTATCAATACCGAGAATATGACATGTAATGAAACGAGCGAACAAATCCCGAACAGTGAACAAACTTTTGCAGAACAGGAAGAAGATATGCAACCTGAAGAGTTTACTGAGGAGTTTGAACATTTTGAGAATAAAGAAAAGCCAAATTTGGATGAAACTGAGACGATAAATTTGGGAGATTCAGAATTAGTGAGGGAAACAAGAATTAGTGTCTATTTGTCTCCGTCCCAAAAGAAAGAACTTGTTGATCTTTTAAGACAATACATAGATGTATTCGCATGGTCTTATGATGATATGCCAGGTCTAAGCATGGACATTATTTCACATAGGTTGCCAATTGATCCCTCTTGCCCCCCAATAAAGCAAAAGCCGAGAAAGATCAAGCCTGATTTGAGTTTAAAAGTTAAGGAAGAAGTCTCCAAGCAATTTGATGCTAATGACATCCGAGTCACCAAGTATCCCACATGGTTGGCTAACATAGTACGAGTGCCGAAGAAACATGGAAAAATCAGAGTATATGTAGATTATCGAGATCTCAACAAGGCTAGCCCAAAGGATGATTTTCCTCTCCCAAACATTCACATACTTATTGATAATTGCGCAAAGCATGAGCTGCAGTCATTTGTTGATTGATATGCAGGATATAATCAAATTCTAATGAATGAAGAGGATGCAGAGAAAACAACATTCCTCACACCTTGGGGAGTATATTGTTATCGAGTAATGCCTTTTGGACTCAAGAATGCAGGGGAAACATATATGAGAGCTATGACTACCATATTTCATGATATGATCCATAAAGAGATTGAAGTCTATGTGGATGATGTCATCATTAAGTCAAGGAAGAGCTCAGATCATATAACTGATTTGAAGAAGTTCTTTGAATGGTTAAGGCGGTACAATTTGAAGTTAAATCCCGCAAAGTGTGCATTTGGTGTCCATGTCGAGAGGCTGTTAGGTTTCATCGTGAGTATGAAAAGGATAGAGCTGGATCGTTCAAAGATAAAGGTTATTCAAGACTTGCCTCCTCCAAAGAGTCGAAAGGATGTAATGAGTTTTCCTGGTCGCCTCAATTACATTAGTCGATTTATTGCACAATCCACTATAATTTGTGAGCCAATCTTCAAGTTGCTTAGGAAAGATGTTGCTACCAAATGGACGAAAGATTGTTAGAAAGATTTTGACAGAATCAAAGAGTATTTATCTAGTCCACCGGTCTTATTACCCCCAGAATCTGGAAGACCATTGTTGTTGTATTTGTCAGTGTCTGACAATGCATTTGGATGTGTGCTGGGACAACATGATAAAACTGGAAAGAAGGAGCAAGCTATATATTACTTGAGCAAAAAGTTTACTCCTTATAAAGCTCGATATACTTTATTAGAGCGCACATGTTGTGCCTTGACTTGGGTTGCGCAAAAGTTAAGACATTACTTATGTGTGTTTACCACTTTTATCATCTCAAGGATGGATCCTCTCAAGTACATCCTTTAGAAGCCTAAGCCTACTGGGAGGCTGGCGAAGTGGCAAATTTTGCTATGCAAATTCGACATTGTTTATGTCACTCAAAAGGCCATCAAGGGACAAACGCTAGCTGATCATCTTGTTGAAAATCCCGTAGATGAAGAGTACAAGCCTCTTAAAACTTATTTCCCTGATGAAAAGGTTTTATTTATTGGAGAGGACATTTCAGAAGGATATCCCAGGTGGAGAATGTCTTTTGATGGTGTTGCTAATTCCAAAAGAGTCGGTGCTGGAGCGGTGTTGATTTCAGAATCAGGTCAACATTATCCTGTATCAACAAAGTTTAGATTCTTATGGACAAATAGTATGGCGGTGTACGAGGCTTGTGTTCTTGGGCTCAGAATGGCTGTTGATATGAACACACAAGAATTGTTGCTTGTAAGTGATTCAAACTTGTTGATTTATCAGGTTCAAGGCGAATGGAGCACCAAGAATGTAAAGATACTCCCATATTTGTTGTTTTTTAAAGAACTGTGCAAGAAATTTGTCAAGATAGAATTCAAGCATATTCCTCGAGCTCAGAAAAAGTTTGCAGATGCTTTGGCAACCCTAGCTTATATGATTCAGCATCCAGACAAGAACTATATAAATCCAATCAAGGTCAATGTGCAGGATCAGCTAGCCTATTGTTTCCATGTAGATGAAGAACCAGATGGAGAATCTTGGTACTATGATATTAAGAGATATCTCAAGAAAGGAGACTATTCGGAAGGCATAAACAATGTTCAAAAGAGGACACTTCAGAGACTCGAAAGTCACTTCTTCCTAAGTGGAGAAGTCCTTTATCGGAGAACTCCAAATTTGGGATTATTAAGGTGTGTTATCTCTCAAGAGGCGAGCAAGTTGATTAAAGAAATACATGGGGTACATATGGGCCACACATGAATGGTTTTACTTTGGCAAAGAAGATTCTACGAGCTGGATATTTCTGGATGACCATGGAAACAGACTGCATCTGTTTCGTGAGAAAGTGTCATCAACGTCAGATTAATGGTGATTTGATTTGGGTTCCATCGAATGAGCTAAATGTGACGCGTTCTCCCTAACCATTTGCAGTTTGGGGCATGGATGTCATTGGCCCTATTGAGCAAGCCGCCTCAAATGGACACAGGTTCATTCTTGTAGCTATTGATTACTTCACAAAGTGGGTAGAAGCATCTCAATACAAGTATGTGACAAAGAAAGTGGTGACGGATTTTATCTGTAATAGCATCATTTGTAGATTTGGGGTCCCTGAGTCAATTATCAGATAATGGAGCTAATCTCAATAGCGGATTAATGCATCATTTATGCGAGAAGTTCAAAATTATTCACCACAATTCCACTCCTTATCGACCTCAGATGAATGGAGGAGTTGAAGCATCCAACAAAAATATCAAGAGAATATTGCGGAAGATGATTAATAACTACAAGCATTGGCATTAGAATTT
>JAJOOS010022326.1:0-24598 GCA_029582725.1 Solanum chiquidenum | reverse complement strand
CGAGAGGATTCGGGTGAACTCCCTGACACCCACGTAGGTCCGTCCCTGCCCATAAGGTGATAAAGATTTAATAATCTGGATAATTACAACTCATAAGGTGATAAAGGTTCAATAATTTTGAAGGGTAAAAAGTGATTATTGAATGTCTTTGTGAAATTATGTAGAGTGTGTTATGTAAAATTGTGTACAAATATTACCATATATTGAGATATTTTGATGGTCATTAGTTTTTCTCAATGGGAAAAAGAGATTTACAGAGATTCAAGGTGTGGAGGTAGACGCTAGTAAATAAAAAATACGTTTAAAAATTGTGAATGATAAGCAATTTGAGAAGAAATTGAATGATAATTTTTACTTATTTAGAATAGTTTTTTTTAAAAATAAAATAAGTGATGTGTCATTTAAAATTTGATGTGTCGTTTTTATTGCGTGTTTAAAGTTACGCAAAGTCAAAGAGTTTCGAAATGGTGAGTTTCATTGTGTTTAAAAGTTCGGTTAACAAAAGGTTTAAGTAGAAAAGCCTATAATACAAATCATACAAGTACAAAGGTCCATCAAATCATACTTAAATGGAAAAACTTCAGAATATGACAAACATCCATATATATTCAAGAAAAATAGCTATATTTTATTTTTTTCATGTTATATGGATATAATTAGACTATAAATAGCAAAGTTAATTATATACAAATAAATAAATAAAATTATATATATTTAATATAATAAATAAATATTAAATATGAAAGTAATTATTGAATGCCTAATTAATTATGGCAGGCACATTTGTGATCTTTTCTCATGTTTACCATCATCAAATTTTTCTCTTTCATCAATATTCATACATCACATATTTTCTGACCCCAAATTCAAGATTCTTTACGTCACTGCAGGAGCGATTTTTGTGATTTTGTATCCATCAGGTATCTACTAATTGCATATTTATGAGCATTATACATCTACACATCTACACTTTCTTCTATTTTCATAGGGTTTTGATTCAAGAATTTGTTTATCCATTTCAATGGCTGAAATTGATACTTTGAGGAGGGTTACTAGAGGTATACATTTATTTGACAAATTGTTGGATGAACTACCTTCTTTTGATTTGTGTATTACTCAACAACAATCCAAAAATACAGTCTCTATTGTTGCAATGGAGAACGAAAGAAGAACAAAAAAGGTTAATGACCATATACCCTTAAATCTGCTTGAAGAAATCGAACATGCAAAATTAGTAAAGAGGAAAAAAGGTTCAGAAGTGAAAACTAATCTTGAAAAAAAGAGAAAAGTCAACAATATTGATTCAAGTGGGTGCAGGAACAAGAGAAAAATGAAATTGAGATTTTTATGCTTTATTTTTTAGTTTAATGTCATTTACTTATCTATCTCAACACATGTATTGTGTGCCATTGTCATTATGGATTGTCCTCTTGTATTGAAATTGTCAGAAAATTTGATTTCGTATGTATATAGTTGTTAAAAAATGAGTACAAGAAGAACATGAACAAAAAAGAGATTGAGGGTTCTTTGATTGTCAATTTTGTATATAGTAGAATACTTATATATACATAGACATTTGTATTATTATATAACCACTAGTTGAACTGTTGATCTGTGAATATAATTATATTTGAATACATAAGTACTCTGTCAAATTTAAAAAGTTGATTAGGGAATTCAAGTACAGTTCGATACATCAATACTATATTGTTGGCCTTTTCAAAAAAAAATTTAGAAGAATACTTATACAGTTTGATACCCACAAATTGTATCTTTTTTGCTCGTTTGTCTAATGTATCTATACTTATACAGTTTGATACCCACAAATTGTATCTTTTTTGCTCGTTTGTCTAATGTATCCATATTTTTGCTTAACAACAATGTTGAAATGTATCTATACTTATATACATAGATACTTGTATTGTTATATAAGCACAAGTTGAAATGTTGATTTGCGAATACAATTATATCTAGATAGATAAGTACTATATCCAAGATAAAAAATTGATTTGGAAATACAAGTATAGTTGTATCCAACGTATTTATTTTTGTGTTTAACAACAATGTATTCATTGTATTCTATATTGGTGTATTCATTTTTTGTTTAACAACTAGTGTATCTATTGTCATGTAGTTCACCTATTCAAAATCGAAATACTTAACCTTCATTCACAAATTCAACAATTTCCTTACATACAATAACTTGAATTAACAAAAAAAATTTATTAATACCTTTACAACGCCAGAATAAGAAATATGGCGACAACAAGAAAATTGAGTATGGTGTATCACAATTTTTGTTAAACTAATAAAGATTATGACCTGATATGTCTTTAAATAAGTAATTTTTAGTTATAAAGTTAATTATGGGAAGTTGTTCATTGTATGGGCGTAATGTAAGAATAGTGGGTAATATTTAGAGTCATTCCTTATTTAGTTTCTTGTACTTAAAGATGTATTAATGTATAAATAAAAAAAATAAAAAACTATATAAAAATACAACAAAAAAGTGATATAAATTGTAGTCATTTATTGTAAATAACATACTTATAGCTATTGGTATTCATTAACCCTATAAATATAGTTATTTTTGTAAGTTGCTAACATAAATAAATTTGACCATCAAAATAATAAATTTAAATTAGTCGTTGAAACAAAAAAATTCAAAAAAAATTATGTGTGAGGAGGATTAAATATATCCAAATGGGATTATATATTTTGTCAAAAAAATAATTTAAAAATTAGATGAAAATTAATTTTCACTTCCGTTAGAGGAAAATGGTACATGTGAGTCATTTGTATAACAATAGGGATATATGTGAATCACTTTCATAACGAGGGGTATATCAGCTCTAACTGACAAAGTTAAGGGGTATATCAATTCCTTTTCCCTTAACTTAATATGGATAAGAGCGACGAGTATACATATTAAAATGTTTCATTTTTTTTGAGATCGATTAAAAAAAAGTGAGTCATATAAATTGAGAGTAGAGGAGATATATCTTTGACCGTTTCACGAGGTAACGATAAAGTTTATACATATAAAATTTTATTGAATATGTTATTATTATTATTATTATTTTTATTAAAGTATATTTTTGATTGATTGAGAATCTATCAGAAATAATTTTTCGTCCCCAGGAAAATAAATATAAGGTCTAAATAGAATTTTTATCCTTCCTAGACCCTTGTGAAATTCCCCTACACTTTTATTATAGTTGTAATGGCAACTGGCAAGTCACATCTGGTAAGATCTTCCAAGGAGCTTTGTAGGGACCCACACACATACACACAAGATAAAAATGTTGGAAGTCCACCAAGAGGCTTAAGCTTAAAGCAGCTCTTGTCAGCACAAGTACTTAGCTTCCTCAGTGTTCATTACTCACATCAAAAGAGGAAAAAAAGAAAAAGAAAATTTCTCTTCAAGAAATGCTTTGATTCCTCTTCTACTCTGCATTTAAAAGTGGACATTACAACACTTATTATTTCATAAGTAAACACAAAGACACAAGAAACTAGTTAGTTGTGCCATTTTTTTATATAAAAAATTTAACTCCATGGCACGTAAAGATTGGATCTTTTTGAGCTTCTTGGTCATGAAATGTTTTGTTGGTAATGTTTCTTCTTTCCTTCAACCCTTACTATCTTTCATGTTCTAGTTTCTAACAGACTAAGACTACTACTTTCTTGGTTTTTGTGTTATTTATGATGTTTTCTACTTAGTTTTTTTAGTAATGAAATGTCTAGTTTAATTTCAAGTTTATCCCATAGACTTGTTTTCTTCTATTCCATTGTTATGTCTAGAAGAAAGTTTTAACTTTTAAGCTTTTTGTTTGTTTGTTTGTGAAGTGCATACTCATTGGTTATGGGGATTTCTTGCGGGTCTATCGAAAACCGTCTCTCAAAGTTAGGGTCATGTGTGGGAATATCCTACCCTTTTCCGACCCCACATGTGGGATTACACGGGATAGAACAACATAATATCAAGTGTAATCCTACAAAGTGGGGGTGTAGGGAGGTTAGGTGTACGTAGACCTTACTTTTATCTATATGAATGTAGAGACGTTGTTTCGAATAGAAAAACAAATCAAAGTAGTTCGAAAAAGGAAGTATCATTTGTTTAGTGAATATTGTTAATGATCTTGGAATAGAACTATTAAGAGTGGAGGTAAATGTACAGTTGAATGGAATAGTTTTGTATCAATGCTTAGCTCTACAAGGGAAGAAAGGAATAATGGTAAAGGTCAAAAAAAAAGGAAAAAAAAAAGGAAGATTTGTTTATTGATACAATAAAATAGTCTCTTTCTTTCTGACTTGAGATTCAATTGCTAAATTTTCCCAAATAATAGTTAAATGAGATAAAGAGAAGACAATTAGTTTAACAAAAAGTAAATTCTAATCTGAAAAAGAGCTATTTTGATGGTTTAAGTATATGAGATAAAGATTTAGTTTACTATTAATTATTACTACCCAAACAGAGTCCTCTGTCATAGCTCTCTAAGCAAAAGATGAATTCCTTTTACTGAACTAAAGTAAACATTCATTTTTCTTTTGCTGTCTGAAGTAGTTCTTTATGCTTTAGCTCAAACGATTATAGTTGTCGTTAGTTTGATAATCTAGTAACACCAAGAAAGTGGGGTTGCTAGGAGCTATGTTGCTCGGACTATTCAAAAATATTGTCAGGGTTTGTGTCATGTCCTCTAAAAGTAGGTACATTTAATAAAGGATCCGACAATAATTTTGGAGAGTCCGGCACCATAGGTTAGGTGTCCTAAAATGTAGAAAATGTATAGAGAAGGTTAGTTTTTGTATCATTCTTTTCCCAGTGATACAAGAGTTTTGTTGATAGTGTGTAGAGTATTTAACCCGATCTGACTATATTGTCCTACAATAGAAGGAAACTCTTTATAGCAAGTCTGATATGGTAACTTTAATAAGAAAGTATTAACATGTGATACTGTCAGTGTATATAACTTAAATCTTTGATCTCATCGTTTAGATTAGTTTTTCGCACAATATTGCGTTGTACACAACAATTATCTATACTTGGAATTGGCATAGGTTGTGTTTCTTATTCATTAAAGTTGTTCTATGTTCTTACATTGCTACTATAAAACATATAGTGCTAAAAGTAGAGGGCATAGTGCAAGAGAAGGAGGATGCAACTATTCCAATTACAACTCTATCACCTCCTGAAGGTAACACAACATTCCTTGGTGGCACAACATGGTGTGTGGCACGGGCCGGGGCTCGACAGTTAGATTTGCAGAATGCATTGGACTGGGCTTGTGGATTGGGGATGGCGGATTGCAGGCCCATCCAAGCCGGTGGCCCGTGTTTTGAGCCCAATACACTTTTATCCCATGCTTCATTTGCTTTCAATACCTACTATCAACAAAATGGAAATTCAGATATTGCTTGCAATTTTGGAGGAACTGCTATGTTGACTAAAATCAATCCAAGTAAGCATCTATTTGGCCTTTCTTTCTTTTTTTGGATCCATTACACTTATATCTGGCATGACTTCAGTTTCTAAATAACTTACGCCCCACTAGGCATAAGTTCGATTGCTAAAGAACAAAAATTAAAGACCAACTCATTTGAAGGACAAAACGTGCAATTTTATGAAAAGGAAACATAATGCCTTAACATTTCCATTGTTTTATGTTTTAGGTCATGAAAAATGTATCTATGTTACGTCCAGTCCCAGGTAACGTCGACTATTATTTGTAACTTCTCTCGTCATGAAACATTATATTGCTCGAATCCTTCAAAAATATCTCCAGACATGTCGTTTCTTTCAAAATCATTCATTTTTTGAGGATCCGACATAGGTATAACAATATTTTTGAAGAATCCGAGCTACATAACATACATATGAAAATACCTAAGCATCCCTATTAACTTGTCTACTCATTTTATTTTGGTTTTAAGGATTGAGAACATGAAGTCTGAAGCACCTCCATTTCACAAAGAAAGGTTAAGCATTATGTGGTGGAAAATAGCTATGATTCTTCTTCTATTGTACTCAGGAAGTTGAGATGTAATTTTGCTATATGTAAAATTAAATTTAAAAGAAGACCAACTTTTTTGTTTGGGAGAAAGTAGAGGACGGCATAATCAAGAAGAGATACTATGATTAATCAATTAATTAATTAATTAATTAAGATATGTATAGCTCTTTGGGACATTCTTAGAGTGGTTTAATTTCTTAAGTATATTCCTTGCTCTCTTGTTGTATTAAGCATCTCAACCATTGAGAAGAAATCTGTCTTCTTTTTGTTATAAAGAAAATTCAATGCTGATTAGTTTATAAAACTGTTGATTACTTTAGTGATTAGTAAGAATTTTGAGTGAATTTTTTGGTTTAGTCAATGTTGTTGAGTGATAGTTTAGGTAGAAAACTCACTATCCCTATAGTTCAGGTATGAAATTAAAAAAAATGGGATAATCTAGATGTGTTTTTTTTTTTTACTATTAACGCAATTTTAAGCTTTTATTTTATATTTAGGTTGTGTTTGGTACGAAGAAACGGAAGATAATTATATCTCCATAGAAAATTGGATAAAAATATTGAAAGCTCAAGAATCAATTTTTTTTGGTTTTGGGGTCCAATTCATAATCTGATTTTTTCCTTTCTTTCATATTCCCATATGGTGAAGCTTTCTTGTTTGTGTGTTCTGTATTTTTAGAAATAGTATTATGAGAGGTGAGAGTAGGGATAGAAGTGCGGGGTGGTGGGGATAGGAGCTTGGGTGGTTCAAAATTGAATTGAAAAAAAGTTATTGATTTATTAGTAATAGATTTTAGTTAATGATTTCGATAACAGTTTTGATTTATTTTTATATTGGGTTATCAATTTTTAACGATTTGAATTTTTTTTAAAATTAATTGACAACTCGATAGTAAATTAATAAATAACATTTAAACCGCTAATTAGTATAGAAAATCCTTGACGTAGAACGTTTTGACTAGTGTTTGTTTCATACTTTCATAGTTTCATTTACCATTGTCTCAAACTCTTGTTTATTTTACAAGACATTAGTTATTGCTTTTGAGCAAGATTCAATTGATCAACTACTCATGTGCATGATTCACTTGATTTTTTTATTTTGCTTCCAAGTGATTTTCAATAATTTTTTTAATATGAAATCTCAACGATAAAATCGATAACCAAATTAAATATTATCGTTCCGAATGCACCCTTTTCTTTAACATTTTTTTCTCGGGCAGAGGTCATGAAAGTGACAGGGACATAAGAGGCCAGCCATTTGCTTTTATGCACGCCTTCTTATTGTCATCTTCCTTTTGTTTCTTTTTCCTCTTTTTGTTCAAAAGTTTCTTTTTATCATACACAATTTGTTACTAGTATTTGAAAACAGATTTTCAAATATTTTTAATAAATTATTTTTGAGTGAAGTGTTAGATGAAATTTTATAATGTATTTAATTATAATTTTTGAGAAAAATCTCTAATTTTTTTAAAAAATATGATTTGTCCTCATGAGTGCTATAAACTATTAAAAATATTTTAAAGTTTATATTATTATTTATAATGAGTCTGTTTCGTGGAAAATCATGAAAAAACAAAAGGAAAATATTATTGATTTGTATGCGAGAAACTACTATTATAACTTGTAATTGAAAGTGATTCTAGAGAGCAAGCTCGGATAAAAACTGTATAGAATATGTATATAGTCGTATAAATTATGTACAAAGAACTAGAATTGAAGTTCAAAATTATAAATGATGAGTGCTTTCATGAAATACAAAATTTGATATAATTTTAATTTTTTTAAAAATTCCAAAATAATAGAATTTAGCCCAAATACTAACTTTTTTAGTATTTGGAAATTTAAATTTTTTGCCAAAAACATTTATCAATAATAACAAGTTATATAACCAAATAATATTTGCCAAAGTTTTTTTTTTCCAAATATTTCTAGCAAAAAATTACCTATGGCCAAACCATCTCTCCTTTCTATGCTATTTCTCACAGTCACATTCAAGTAAGGATCCTCTAAATTTATATGTTTTTTTCCAAATGATTTTAAAGGTATTTCAGTAATGTTAACAAAAAAAAAAATGTTTATCTTTAACTTCTGTCCAAAAATATAATATTATAATTCTCTTTTAATAAATTAATACCAACACTTTATTATCTGAGACTGATACTTTTATATTCTAATTAAATCAACTAACATAAACGGACTCACTTTTTTTATTAGATCATATTATATCTTGTTGAATATAAAATTAATTTTTAAATCTTACTTGGTTTTGATAGGTAAGTGTTAAGAAGTACTATGATCAAGGGCGGAGCCACCTTAGGCGAAGGGTGGTCCAATGCACACCCTTTGTAAAAAATTATGAGATTTACAAAAGTTAAATATATAAGTAATTATTATGAGTGTATATTTAATTTTGCACACGGTTAACTCCAGTAAGAAGAAAATTTACACATTCTTCGCCAAATTTCTGGCTCCGCCTCACCGGGCTTTGAAAAACTTCTATACGATACAAAAAAAAAAGGTGAGCACCTAACGCGTGCCGAAAACGACCTATATACTTTTATATCTACAAGTATTCCACTTGGATTTTTTTTTCTAAACTCTAAATGCATGATGGTTTGATAGGTTTTGGCCCTATAGGACTTGGGAAGTGGTGAGGTGAAACTAGTGCCGGTAAAATAAGCTTATATTTTGGTAATCCGTCCAACTCATTCATATTTTAATGAGTTGGGTGAGTGATTTTTTAGACAGATAAACTATGGGTTTATACCCATATTTAATCCATATAAATGTGGGTATTTATGGGTAAAATTTGGATAAAATATGGGTTAAACTTTCAACTTTTATTCCCTCAAAATTCATGATATCACCAAAAGTATTGTAACTTCTCTTCTTTTCTATGTTCTAATTATTCTTAGCTATAATTGAAAAGGTAAAGTCTTTGACCCTCCAAAAATATATATAGTACTATATTACATGTACATTTCTTTTGTTAATTATAATTATATTTTTTATCTGTTTAGTTTTATATTGGCTAACAAATAATAGGGTAAAGTAGGCAAATCATGTATTAGTATTGATATCGTGTAAAATGCCTTAAGCACGTTTTATTCCTAAAATGCAAATATTCATTTATTTTAATTTTTTTTTCTTCCATTATAGAAGCAGTATGCAATCGAAACTGGCTGAATTCATGCGCAATTAGTAGATTAGTGGTAAGTTAGTAGAATGAACTTTGAGATTGGGACTATGTCCATATCCAGAATTCCAAAACTTTGTACATATTGATATATCCAATAAATAAAGCTTATAGTTACCAAAAAAAATAAAAAAAATTTCTTGTTATTACGTAAATTTATTTTATATTGAAAAATCATAGAAATTTGTTTGGACTTTGATGATACAATAAAACTAAATAAAGTATTTTCAACATTTTTCATCCAAAAAAAGACTAAAATATTTTATCCATATTTAATTCTAAAGTAAAGTACTATTTACTCATGAAAATATGGGTAAATATCGATAAACTTATATTTTACCCAATCCATTTTTACCCATATGAAATCTGGGCGGATTGAATTATTACCCATTCTATATTGACCCATTTTCAATCCGCCCAAATTTTACCCAACCCGCCCATTTGCCACCACCAGGTGAAACAATGCAAGAATCAATGGAACCACCATGTGATTCATAAAGTGAAGCAAAGAGAATATTACCACAAAAGTAGAATAGATAACTTCATATTCATGTTCGATAACTGATGTGGATCCTTTCTTGGATATTCTCCTCACATCAACTGGAAGAAATGATGAAGCTAAAGCTGTTGTAATAGTAAATGGACATTATTCTTGTGACTTTAATAAATGGCCAGCTAGTTACTGCAGCTAAAATATCAACCATTAAACACTACTACATGCAGGAAAAGTGCAAATGCAAAGAGTGAACAATGACTACTCCATTGAACAATTGTCCAATGCAAATTTAGTGCACTATAACAATACAAGAGGAAGCATAAATATCCTAGGCTTAGAGTAACTTGTAATAAGCGTCAGCTATATCTTTTATGCAAAAGAAAACTTCTCATAAGCCAATCGCCACGATTTTGAAAAGGATTTATTACTAAATAAATACCAACTAATGTCCTTATTCTGTTTCTAAATGTTTCAACCGTTGATTAAGTTACAAATGATTGGAGGGGAAAGAACATACATCACCTATGTCACAATGTTACAAGAAGACTCTGAAACATAAACTAAGCAACAAAATTTGCTATAAATATCAACACTTTAGCCAAGCTTTCAGAGCTTGAGCTCAAAATCTTCCAACTGAGTATGGAATGTGTCAACCTTACAGCTTCAAAGAATATTTACCCGGCTCGGTATATGTTTTCTCCAACTGCTCAACCTTGTTGAATCTGAAACCTCTGATTCTTATTTCTTCTGGTATTGAAGTATCCTTGTAGTCGACATTTTCAATTGTCCAACCCTTGTTCTGCACGGGACCTCCCACTTTGACCTGTTAAAACACAAATAATTATCAGCAAGTGTATCAAATATCAACCTAATATTTTCATCAGAAAATTTGAGTTCAGGGGTGGACCAATTACAACCATATAGGCATGATGTATCAGTTAAGAGACATGATTGGAGTTGATACACCCCTGTATTGTCATCTCGACAATTAAATTGATCAAGGACTTGAGGTATACCTCGGCACCATCAACAGCCCCTACAATGAGAGCTCCATCCAGGGAAAGATCCTCAAGGGAAATATTACTCCCCTTGATCGCCATTGTAGACCTTTGTGAAATGGAGCAGTTTCCACTCACTTTACGTTTTACTTCTGAGAAAGTAAGTGCCCATTTCGGCTTCCATACAACTCGAGGCCAGACCTCTACCTCCTGCCCGTTAAATACTTGGATAACCGGATCATCTACCTTAACACCAGCCTGTAATAGAAAGAGATGGTTGGTAATTGATGCACACTTAGATAGACACAGGTTTGCCAACTGAACTCATATGAAACTGACACAGTGACTACTATGAATGGAAAAGTTAATAAAGTGTTTCAAGAGTTGATAGTTATCTTTCATACTATCACAATAGAAGTTACAGTATCAACACTCTTCCCATCTTTTTTGCCAAGCCCAAAGGTGGTCTGGAAGCAATAGATTGCAGGACAAATCTTTATCATGGGGCAAAACAAAATGATCTTATGGACATAAGTCATAAGTGTAACCTTGTGTTTGGGTTTGTTCACCACTCATTCACAAATGTGACTAAATAAATATTCTGATTTACTTTTCTCTAATCATTTATGACCAGCAAACTCTTCTTGTAGTTTCTGCTGTCTTTTTTTTCCTCTATTGTCTTTTCTGTTGGTTTACGTGTTACTTAAAAAGTACAAGGACATAGTAAAAGCCAAAAAGGCTTCTTTCAGATTCCAGCAATCTTTTCCTTATACTGCCTCCTATAGAGATTTGCACTACAATTGGTGCATAAAGTATCAATACCCATAGTCAAGAAAGAATACTCCAAAGAAGTTCAATTTTCCACTTGAAATCCCAGAAGGAAAGAAATACCTTTCTTAGAATGAGGTTGTGAGAGCGATATATGGCCATTTCTCCCGAAGTGGCACTGTGGTAGGGATTTCCTTTTGGCACCTTTTGTTGTAAGGGAGACAATTGAAAAACAGTTAGACATCGAACCACAAGAAATCACATCAATAGCAATAACAACCTAAAGTTATTGTTAGTAACAACTGTCCAGAAAGACTTTAAAAAAATGTCAAGCCCATGAAATACAAGTCAAAAAATAGAGTTAAGAATGTCAGTAAGCAGTTTCAACTTTCTTAGTTGGTGAAAGAGGGTTAGGGCAATGGCTATAAACAAAGGAGGAAAAAGTAAAGTGGAAGAAATATGCCACTGCATTTTTCACTTTTAGCGAAGGTTGCCCACTAATTATAAGCTTATGATTGCATACGCAAGAAAAAAATTCCACAATGTCATCTCAAAGACCAAAGAGAAATGTTGCCTACACAACTAAATTACAGTATCTGACAAGTATGCACAAGATCTAAACTCAGCAGAAGAGCATGAAGCCAAAATCATTCGAGAAAACACATAATAACGACCTAAATTGGAATTTTTTTTGCTAACTACTTGATATAAAATTAACCGTCGAGTTCTAAAAAAGAAAAAGCCAGAAGCAACAATTCTTCATTGCAATGGCCTGTGTGGTGAAAATTTTCAGAATGGAGCCAAGGAAGGGTCCACATCAACCACTATGGACAAATATATTTGTTATATATAGTCAGCACTAAATCATCAGATCTTTCAGTGAGAAGCAAGAACTAGAAGTAGAGGATGATGGATTTTGTCAGGACAATCAAAATGTTATGCCAGCCCCAATTTAAAGGCATCTGCTATTTACTAAAACTATTTTACCTACATATGATGGCAGAATTATTTCAATGCAGAAAACAGCTCAGCATACCTTGGCAGCATCTTCTGGGTTGTTTTTCACAGGTGCATAAGCAAGCCAAGCATCCATCACCTGAGTCATTGTAAAAAGCATTGTGATCCCCCCCCACTTGGATAACTTGACAGTAGATGACTCACAGCATATGTAACATAATCAAAAGCCAAAAGTAGTACTAATATCTTCTACTTACAGTGAATCCAACTCTAGCTGTAGGAGGTAGTGTTTTAGGATAATCTTGCATCATGCATTCAAGACGAGTTGAGGACTTAAAAGCAGTTTTGGTAGCATCTTTGTACCTACAAAGAGATGCAAAAATCTGTCAGAAAGAGGTTAAACAGATTCTGAAATCACAGAGATAGTATTTTAACAACGCATATACCCTGAATTGTGGAGCTTACAAGAAACATGTACAAAATGACATCAGATTAACAAATAAATTATGATATAGGAACTTCTAATCAATCGCTTTAATCGCAATCTGAACAGCTTCACCTCCCCCTTTTCTTATATTTCTTTGTTGACAGTAGTGTCCAACCAATTTGTGCGTACCTCGACTATTTCATCAGGTACTTGTTACTTCCCACCATCCCACCAACACAAGTATCCGGCAACTCTACCGCTAAGGCTTAAGGAAAAAGAAGATTTCACCTAGTTTTTAGTATGGCTTTTGCAACTGATTGGATGCCCAATCAATCCTCTAAGCGCAGGCTTTTCAAGAAGATCATCCACCAGCTCGTTGTCCAAAAAAACAAACAAAGAATGACAATATGCAAGAATTTCCAGAATACGAGTTGGAACCATTTCTCTTTCTAAATCCTCACTGTCAAGTCAACCCACCAACCCTTGAGAACTACATGTCATCGATGTTATGTTCCAGTCTTATCAAAATGACAAATATCAACCTTCCCAGAAAATGGGATCCAGGAAAGTGCTGTGCAGAATATCCCTGTGAACAAACTGCAATACCAGTGTTCATCTAAGCAACATAAACCCACACGTAAGGCCTGAAATACAAAGAAGGTTTCCACATGCTGCTCCTTCATTAGCTTATGAAATGCTAGCTGAGGATATTCAACACATTCTAGTCCCACTTCTCAGTTGCAGGCTTGCAGCTTTAGCTTCAGTATCATGGCCAGTATTCATGATTTAGTATTCAATGTCTCCTCTGAAGGATAAGGAGGCTTTCTGGAAGTTCCTTTCTTCTTAGAACAGATGTACTTGTTGCTTGCTGAAATCAATAAACCTCCTCCAGATCATCAGAGGACAAACAAGCAGCCGGCTTCTGAAAGTGAACAGTCATAACTTCTTCCAGAGAGCTTAGCTGGATTGACTTTACAAGAATCTGTTTGCTGTATGACATCCACCTTGGTACACTTGAACAACACACTGGAAGTCAACAGACCAAACAGTGAATAGGAAGACGAGAGCTGACTGGGAAACATCAAGGCATCACAATGTTTAAGCTAGGTACTACAGCTAGAAGCCAAAGATCGATAATTAAAAAGGTGCAAACGCCATGACCAATGTCTCTTCTTTCAGCAAATTCAGTCTCCACCACCTCCCCTCACACTAGGAATTGTGACATCACAACACTCTAATTCTACTCTCTTCGACTTCGCTGTCTTCTCTTTCATATGATCTTAACAAACCCTTAAAATATTCGTTCTCAAAACAGAGGTTTAAATCAGACAGGGAAAGCCATGAATGATATAATTCCTAGGTGATTAGATCAGAATAAACTCCAATTTTCTATATATTGTAATGTCTTAGAAGTGACAGAACGTATTGGATATAAAGCATCTGAAGTGGATCAGTATTTCTATTTATGACAATGAAGTTCAGCTCATTTGCAATTTGTTTTTTCATTCCTACCAGCATATCAAATTCAGTGGTTTATTTCTCTACATATTTATATCGTGGAAAAATTTCCTGGAGTTGCAGCAAAGAGTCAATACTCCATAAGAAGAAAACCGCACATGTTTTTAAAGGAACAGAAAGCGACATGACACCACAACTTTGAACATATCTTAAATGTAGAGACATAAGAGTAGGTGTTTACTTAGGGTTAACAAACTCCGAGATCACACCTCCTGTTTTTGTGAGCTCTTCAAGGTATGGGCCAATTTCAAAGATCAACTGCATTGCAAAGTAGATAGCAATAGATAAGCAATACATTACTTTTCTACTGGAAGTAACAAAAATAGGAAAATTATCCAGAAGAGGAACTTGGCTGCTACAACATAATTTGCATGACACGTCCTCCAAAGTAAAGTGTAGATGCATGCTCAAAAATTTATACCACTGTCACGAAGAAGGGGCACTTCACCTCTCTGTTTCTTATGAGATTCTCGGTGCAAATAACTATTTATAAAAGATTTTTCCAATTAGCTAGTTCTCTTCCTTATTGCATTGCCATCTACAATTTTTCATGTGTTTCCTTGCATATCATTCTAGTCTAGGAATAAAATGCACTTTCTTATTAAAATTTACATTCATAATATAATCTAATAACATATTGGAATGTTGTCCTTGGTTCTTTTACTGAAATCAGTCTGCATGTTAAAATCAAGTCTGCGAACGTTCCAAAGCAATAATAGAAACATTAAGCTACTAGAAGGCAGAAGCTCAGTGTAGGTAAGAAAAGAGACTTTACCATCTTCCAGTATTAAAAAGTCTTTGTTAGAAATCTAAAAACCAACTTCATTGATTCTGGTGAATTTATATTTTGAACTAGGATGTAGAAGAGTCTCATCATCAAACATTGTTTGGAAGATTAATGACACAATCCCACATTGACGAATCAAGCCACTGCCTAAGATGACAGTGAGATTTCAAACCAAGTATGGAGCTGATCTAAAACAATATTTTATTTCTTTTTTAGAAGAAGTCTGCCTACTTATCTGGTTCGTAATGGAACCTTTCCCATTTTATTTTTCTCTGTTTCTTACATACAGGAATATGGATCCCAACTTTTTATAATCTTCTTGAGGTTTACATATAAATTGTAACCTACGGAGTACAAAAAGAATCAAATATAAAATGCCTTTATATTCTGAAGGTTCAAAGGGAAAGGAAGTGGATCAAGCTGCCAATTTGTCAACTTGTAGGTTTTTAAGGAGTTTTGTTACCCAAAACTCAAAGAATAGAGGTTTCCATGATAGTTGTAACCACAGGGATTATGCATTATGGGACAAAATTTCCAATAACTTGGGGAATGTCTGCACTGTTATAAGAAAGTGGTAAAATAATACAGCAAATAACTAGAAGGTATTGCAGGGAAAAGAATGGCAAGAAAGAAAACAAAAAGACTGTTCAGCATGAAGACTAACACGTACTTGATTTATATTTCCAGGAAAAGGTGAATAGCCTGTTTCAGAATTGACATCGCCATCAGGATATCCAGAAGCTCTAAGCAATGGATCAAGCTGGTTATATTCCACATTAATCACCATCGTTCGCCCTAGAAAGGAATTTTTTTTTTTGAGAAAGATAACAATATTGTATACCTTAGAAAGGATTTTTCAATTGATATTAGTCAGATAGAAGCACAAACGCCACATGAACTTTCTCAAATGGTACTCCTACACTAACCTAAGCACAAAAGAACATTAGAACCTGAAACTAAGAGAATTATTCCTGGAGAATATCACAGATGAAACAGAAAAGACTCCAAAATAAATGTTAACACACACATTAAAAGAGCTAGAATGTTACCCTTATTAGAAAACATAATTTATGTGTTCAATGAGTGACTCTTGATAGGGCAGAAGCAGCCCAACTTATCATGACTTGGCCATGCTATGGCATATATTTGGCATTGCTCAATTGAATTTACGACATAGAAGCGACTAATTGAATTGTTTATACATTTTGGCAATTCAGTAGATGGAAATCATTTTGAGACCCCACACTTAGATATAGGATGATTTCAGGCCCATGCCAGTTTATTCAGTAAAACATAGCAGGAAGATTACATGGAAGTCCAAATCTGTGGAGAGTACAATAGGTCTGAATTGGCAAATAACAGTTTAATGGCTAAACGCGGCTTCCACCTCCCAACAGCTCAGTATTTGTTCTTGATACAGCTGATGTTGGATTGTAAAGAGACACAAAAAGGGTCAAACCTTTTACTGTATCTGTTTACTCTATTCAATTTTTCGTTTCAAAACCCTTTTATCCAGTTTTACAACTCAACTTCAACCTGTCTAAATTGTTTCATTTCTTCGAAAGTTCAACTCTTAATTGATTCTTCATGTATACAGACAGATAAGCCTCAGAAGAAAAAGTTGAGTCAAAAGCAAAAGGTCATGGGGTCAATTATTGTAATTTAGTCCTCTCTATTATAGATTACAGCTTTTAAAATAATTATTTTAATTGTTCAGCTGTTATCTTTCCTTAGTTGGTTTAGGGACTTCCTACTACTGGATAACACTTTATTTCTAGCATTTATTCATCACATAATCCACGTCTACAAATTTCAGAACACAAAATTGTAGTGAAGTAGCTCATTTAGATGCAGCCACTGCCAACTTTGAACCCCGATCAGATCAACAATATGTTTTGCTTTCAAATTATGGTCAACAAGGAGCTATATCAGAATTTAATTCAATGGAGGATAGGGATCACAAATCCACATGGAATTATCTTATATTATAATTGCAGAGTCAGTGTGACAAGAATTTTCAAAAGAAAAAACTCAAGGCCTGAAATATTTATGAATCGACTCTAGTATTCAGAAAATATTTCCACTCAGAGGAGCTTGGGTTAGTTCAGCTAGGGAGAACACGACCCTTAGTGGCTTGACCTACTGTCAATCAATTGCAATATACCTGGCCCAGTGGCCCACTTGCACCTATATATGTATGTAAAAGGTGATATCAGCAACCAGGAATATTACTTTCAAAAGTTGCATAGTCCACAAATTTCTTAGGACTATTTTATCTTAAATAACTAAAAGTTCTCTCATGTTCACCTTTTTTTTTTTGGAAAAGGTCAAGTTCTATTCATAAGTACCAAGAAATTAGAGAATAGTACAAATATTCCCACATCTATACCTCTCATCTTCACCTTATTAAATGCCTTTGAGAGATCCATAGTTTTTGAACAATCTCTAGAATCAATTTTTGCTCAATTATAGCACATCTATGATATTTTTATGTTCTCCACTTCTCCCACTCATGCCTTGTACAAATGGAGCATGAGGTACCGAAGCAAACAGGAATAAACATACAGATCCTGATATTCCTTGTCTACAGCTACTTTCACAAAGACCAGCTTCAATGCTTTTGGAAGTTTATAGATGACCAACTAAAAGGTGCATAACCAACTTGTTGGACATATTTAAGTATCCTAATATTTTTGCGACCTGGTAAGAGTTTTGACTATAGATTTAGCTACTAACTTTGCAAAGTTCAGTTTACGAAAGCAGGACACTGCCCATGACACCCATTCGATTTAATAATTTCTGCCACTAAAATATAGTTGTTATAAACAACTGCACAAAAAAGAAGCCCATACTATGACCCCTGCTTCCATTTCTTTTCAGCATTTATTACTTCTTTTCTGACCTTTTCCCCGGGCCACTACAAGATGCAAAGGTAGAAGTAAACTACTATCTACGCACCATCTTTATGAGTAAGCTTGGTAATGCCACCAATGGCTTCTTTTGCTTTCCGAGGAACAGCGAGAGAATTGACATGGTATTGTTTTGTGGTACTGACGCCTAGTGCTGCTGGAATTGCCTGGAAGACAATGAAATGTACAGATTGATAAAATTGGCCTAACATACATGAGCAGAATATGATACAATTGCAAAAAAACAAAAAGAAACAAAAAAGAAAAAGGCATCCACTAACCTTGAAAAGTAGACCGTTGGTGTCCTGGAAAAAAAGGACCCATCTTAAGCCCGCATCATGCCTTGATTGCACAAAATTTGGACCATCAAAACACAGAAATACGTTAACGCTCTTACTCTTTTTAAGTGAAAGCACCTCTTAAATAATCAATACAAACTGGATGCACTAGTGATGTAGATACAGGCTACATAAAAGGTTTAACATCATTTTTTATTTCTGCAAACGATGGAAAAAAAGCCTTAGTAATATGAATTTCGTTTTTTTTTTACTTCGAAGATGGATACACTACAAGCTAGGGTCCATAAAGGTATCCATCTTTCTCTAACTGATTAACATTTATGTGGGATAAAAGGGGCTAGTTCAATGGTTCATCCAGAATAACATCAGAGTGGATGAGAATGACAAAAACGAAAGAAAAAGATGGAACAAAAAGGGCGAGAAGGAGTGAAAACATACCAAATTTTAAGAAGGCCACTTGAGTAAAGAAGTGAATGGACGTCACCATGGCCATGAGGTTTTGTCTGGTAAAGCAGAGGCAAGGGTAAAAATCAAATAAATAGAAGCACTTTCAGCTAAAAAGTTACTGACATCAATTGAATACAAGAATGCTCATATCTTTAAACCTAGGAAGATTTTTAAGCATAGAATCATCCACCTGAATTCTATATTTATTACGGGGATCCAGAGCAAGGTGCGCTTCATTATCATCTAAACAAGCAACTTTTTCCTGCAAGAACATCAAGAAATATGTAAGTCATGATACTATGAATTAATTCTTCAGCGAGATCAGTTGCTAACCTGCTTGAGCAGTTTCACTTGTGTGGGTTTCATTCCAAAATAAGAGTTTTTCTCTAAGAGCTCCAGAGTACGCAAATGAGTGTCATCTGACGTCATAATAGCCAGAGGAATATCCGCTCGGCAGTCGCCTAATTACAAGGAAGCTTTTAGTTGCCAGGTACATCTTTATTGTATTAAGGATATGTATCACACTTTTAGGTGCCTCGAAACATGATATTTTAGCAGGTACCTCTACGCATAAAGATATTCTTTTCAGCCAATCCTTTTTTTAGCTTGTACTAACTTTGCTAGGCCAAGGAAGACTATTCTTAACACTGTTTTTATCTATAACGAGCGTTTTTTTGCTTCTACTGCTGCTACTACTACATTACCTCAATCCCAAGCTAGTTTGGGTCGGCTCTATGAACCCTCACTATCCATCAACTTTGTGCATCAGATATAAGGTTTGAATTGTTCTTTACATTTTCTAAAAGGTTTCTAAAGAATCAAAATCTTAGCAACTCACAAATAGAAACACTGGCCAATTATTCTTGGAAGCAGCATCATAAATCTTAAGCTTGTGACTGGATCCCCTAGCTCAAAAATCCCTCCCAACCTACTTATTGGGCCCCTAACATAACAGTTGAGGGAGATATACCTCACGGGGCTTGGGATTGCCACCTATAATTTGTTGCTTTACTTGGCTAGTGGTTTAGTGAAAAGTTGGGATAACACAAGAAGCAGTTTAATAGTAATCCTCATCCCTGATGGATAATTACAAAATCATGACATGCACTTCACCAACCTCCGGCAAGGCTGCAACTGGCTTCTTGTAAAGCAAGAATAGATTCAATATAATGTTGTAAGAAGCATGTCCCTGTAGTTGTTTCTCTAGGAAGGGCCACCTGCAAATAATTAGAATGAATTGTCAGAAGAACTCAATCTTATGCTGCCACAAATCCTTAGATTAGTAGTTACATGGTGAATTGAAAGATTACAACTATCAATCAAGTCAAAAAAGATTCTGCACATTTTGCCTAATGAAGACAAAAATCAAAACGATTTCTAAACCAACCACATGAAAGCTTTATATGCTCTACCTTTATTCCATTGTACCCAAGACGCTCTCCGAGGCCTCCAGCAACAAGAACAAATGCAGCCTTCCGTGCGTCTTTGATGCCAGCATCCTCAAATTGAACAAAATTATCGTCACCATATTTCAAAACCTCTCCAGATGGAACCTGCAGAAGTTTACATCCATCTTAGAATGCATCACTAATCTATAGCAGAGCATCAATGTGTTCTACATTTTAAGTGCATGTCATATAAGTATTAATAAGGTGATCCATTATTTTCCAAATTTTCAAGGTGATCAGAGGAGTGAGCAAGAAAAATGTAATTAAAATCTGACCACATCGAGCATCAGCTATCATATTTCACAAGAAACACAAGGAAATGTGTTGCAAGTTTATCCAGAATGCTAGAGATCAAAATAGTTATTGATCAGAACCTAAGGCTGTCCAAAAAACCATCAGTAGTCAAAGGTTTTTTATAACAACCAACCAAAAAGTATGCTGAGAGGAAATTTAAGTCCAAAAGACTTGATAATCTCAAATCACATAGCTAAGATTGGCTACACACTATCCACCCTCACTTCTATCCATTTAAAAACTGTGAGCATGGTTTTCTTTTTGACTCAGAATGGAAACTTCTGCTTCACGAAACCGAGTCAGAGTTAGCACTTCACAAGCCTTTTGCAATTTTTATATAAAAAATGAAATGACATCATCTCAGTTTCACAAATCCACATTAAAGAATATTACAGCAAAAAATTAGTTTGAAATAAAAAGTTCCAATTTTGAATTAGGAGAGATATATCACAATATCCTGAAATGGAAAAAGAATTAATCAGTTTGGGATTAAAAAGCATGACCTCATTAGTTTGACCTTCAACAAAGGGTTAAAACACCTAAAAATAGCCAAAATCTGCTAAACTATGCATTTCAATTTGTGCATAGGACCAATAGGCATGGCAACCTAACCAAAGTGAATAAGGTAGTTTTGGAATCTTCTACTAATGTAACATTAACCACTACTATCAGCTGAAGTTGTACCTTAGAAGCATTTAAGTGGTTTCATATTTTTCTCACACTCCATCTAAAGAACAGTTTACTGTAGCATGAATAGTACAGGAAAAAAGTAGCTGCATGAACAGTATTCATGAGATTTGTGAAGGATGGCTTTTCTTTTATAAGCAGCACCAGCACTAATTTCTAACAGACATAAAAACCCAACTGCAACTTTAAGACATTCACCCAATCCAATAACTTAGATAAAAACACAACTTCAGCTGTGTGCTTCTTGATGAAAAAAGTTATAGTTAAACTTGCGTTTTACAGAATGATAATTAGTGAAATAAGTTTTGCTGAAGCGGTAACACAGGATTCAGTTACTTACCGAAGGTGTAAAACCATCATACGGGTTTTTTCCAGCCTTTGAATCAGCTAAAAGCTTCCTAGCAGTGTTAATGTATGCTGCCAACCCCCCAGGATAACTTGAATTAAGTTTAGCAATCTGAGACAGACAATAACACCTCAGTGTTCATAAATATTAAATTGAACTAGAAGTGAATACAAGCATAGAACACATGGAAACAAGCCCAAAAGGAAATGATAACATTTCCGGCAGTACAAGACTGACATGATAAACAGCTGTACAATATTCAACAAAGACAATAAAACTCCTTTTAGACTACTTTATCGCTTGAATAATTAATCAAGAATAAATAATTCACATAAATTGCCACATAATCTATTAACTACAAAAGACAAACAAGATCAAGTTTTTATTTGCTGAACTGCAAACCAAAACCTTATCATCCCGAAATGGCGAAATTCACCATGTAAGTTACCACAACTACCTAATGGGAGTTTAAAATTGTTTGCGCTGTTCAAATTCAGTTGAAAATCCTAGTTGGTCAGTGAATTATTTAACAGGAAAAAAAACACACAATTCAAAGCCTGTCTCCTGTCCTGACTTGACCTATTGCTCCTGGGTGACATGCTATATTTCCATCTATAAGGAATATCGAAATTGTCATATCCCAATCCTGGTCTAGTCATTGACATCATAGGAGATATCAGGGCCATTAATGGAAAAATCGTCCATGTTGGTTCACTTCCAGGAAGAGACGAATGATTATCCTAGGTGGAGACTTGCCTAAGCACCATATTTGCCACACCATATGATATGTTGCCTGTAATCCAAAATCCACCAGTTATACTGACCACCAACATAGACTGTTTTGGGTTTATGGGTTCTTCATTATTAATATTCTCACTCAAACTACTGAGGAGGAAATCACTCCTCTTATCTTTGGGGATACGTTACATATTCAACAACATGAAAGTAAAAGTCCTGAACAAAGAAGTATAATTATGTGGGTCTGATTATTTGGTTAAAAAACAAAAGTCAATCATAGTCTAGCCAGTTTAGCCAATTCATTAAAAAACATATCCGAAAAACAAAAAAAAAGAAAACCTGATCAAAGAAGGCTCGCTTCTCATCATCATCAACTCCAGGTTCCGCCCAATGCTGAAACAAGTGACTTTGCCCCATCTCTATCAACACTTTCGCCAATTCTACCTAAAATTACACACACATCACTCTCATTCACTCAATTCAATTCCAAACAGAAAAAAAACAATATCAATTCGTTTAAATTTCACACAGAATGACAATAAAACTAGACAGACATTGTACATAGTTAAATCCTTTATAGAAAAAAACCTGTTGAGAGGAGAGAAGCGATAGGTTTTTGTGTAAATTGGGAGCAATGGAAGCCCAATCGGCACTAATGTTAAGCTTAGAGAATTCATTGGCCGTCGATGTCATGCTGCCGTCGCCGATAACTTTTCGTAAAAGCCGACAGGAATGCAGAACTGGATTGTAAAAAGCACTAGTAGAAGAATAATTGAGAATGATTTTGAATATACCGATTACCGATAGAGAGAGAAAGAGATCTGGGAGAAAAGGTTGACCGGGTAACCGGAACAAACGGTGAGTGTTCGGTTAGTTACCTCACCTGAGAGATATGGGGATTTGAGTATAGCAAAGCTACTTTTCTTTTTTCACTTTTTCTATTTATAGGATAGGGAAAAAAAGTGAAGCAAATTGCAAAAGAGGGGTTATGTTATAAAATTATTTGATTTGGTGTGTTAAGTTATTTTTATTTTCATTAATAAATAAATATTTTAAATACTATTGAAAAATAATATAATTTATATTATCACATAATGCATTTTATGAGTCAATAATTTTGGCAAGAATTCGTATATTACATATTGATAATAATTCTAGACGTCTTTATTGATCATGATGGGTATTCCAACAGAACATCAAACATATATTGAATTATGATCTTACCTTAGTATTATTAGATAATACTAGAGTGAGAGGGATATTTAAAATCTGTCTATTTTCTAAATAAAACGAATCCTTATATAAGAATATCCCTACAAATAAAAAGTTAAATAGAAAAGGGAAAAAGCTTATCGAACTTTGAGAAAATACGCATTTATGTCATCTGTTAAAAAATTGGCTCATCTATGTCATTATCGTTTGAGAAAAGGCTCATCTATGCCATTACTTTTTAGCTCCAATTTTGCAAAACTATTTTTGTACCTCAACAAGAGTCAAAACTAATTCGTCCTATTTAGGAGTATCTCTTTTTTATTTTTTTATTTGAATCGAACTAATTTATTGATTTAAATAATTCATGAGAGAAGAGAGACTGACAAATCGAATGCTAGTTTTGGGATACGAGATACCTATCCTAGTTACTATGAAAGTATTTGAAAATTGTCCAGTAAACTGGACTTTTTTTCTTTTCATGGAATTAATCCTCGTTTAAACCCAACAATTACCATTTATTTAGTATCTTGAATCTTAATTCGATTCACTATATGAGAAATGTGTGTATGTCAATTGAGTGTATGTGATTGCATATCTTATGTATCGCTGGACATAAGTTTACATATACACAACCAGTGGCGGAGCCAGGATGTTCGCTAAGGGGGTTTGAAGTATAAAGTAATAAATACGCGAGATGGGAAAGCAAAATATTAATCTTAACTCGCTAAATTTAACTTGTCTTGTTATGCCGCGTTTTGGTTCTTCTTACTTTTTACCCTGCTCCATCGAGTTTTTTTTTTCAAATTCTTGTGCTCTTTTTTTCTTTAAGTTTTGCCATGTTTTATTTTATTTTGATTTTTTTTATTAAAAAAATTCTAATTTTGAATTAGTGCCCTTTCAATCTATGTTACTATAAAAATCACCAAGATTTTTTAAAGGGGTAAAAATTGACATATTTAGAAAATAAATAAATGACATCATCTTTTTTTTTAGTTCAATTAATTCAATTTACTAGGTTAGTCATTTGTAAAAAAACAAATGATCAATAAATCAAATAA
>JAJOOS010022325.1:0-16347 GCA_029582725.1 Solanum chiquidenum | reverse complement strand
TTCGCTATACATATACAAAAGAAAGCAGTTGTATAATATGCTTTGGTATACATATACAAAAAGATCAATTGTATAAAGTGAGAGAGGCGAGTGAGCGAGCGAGATCTGGGAGAGTGGCGAGCCAGATCTGGGAGAGGGGAGAGAGGGAAACGAAAATATATGTATAAATACAATTTTCACGCATTTTATACATTTGTGTTTTTGTATAAAGTGAGAGAGGCGAGTGAGAGAGCGAGATCTGGGAGAGGGGAGAGAGGGGAATGAAAAAATATATATACATACAATTTTCTCTCGCTTTATACAAACACAAACACAAACACACTTTATACACTTGCGTTTGTATAAAAAACGAGAGAGGTGAGGGAGAGAACGAGAGTAGCGAGCGAGATTCACCAGGAGAGAGGTGAAATAACAACAGTTTGCTATGGGGTACAATTAAATCAAACTATATTTATAGCATTTAATTTGAATTAATAGTTTGCTATTATATATAATTTTCCCTATTTAATTTGTAGCCTAAACCCACTCATTATGATCTTATCATAGAGATGAGCTGTCGAAAGACAATTTAGATGAAGTTAGCAAGATGTAATTGTAGCTAGGTTAGGATACTAGCGTTTGTCATTAAAAAAAGCTAGCCAAAAAGCAGATCAGATATACAGGTGAATGATAGTACAAGCAAATTACTAGGCAAACGAGGTCAAAGGGATCTTATGCAAAACCTTCATCGACAACCTCTCATTTGTTCGACTACTCATGAAGTTTGTTGTGTTTAGGTATATAAGAAGTTTTATCTGAAAAAAGAGTGTAAAGCAATGCTCATCTTAAAATAATTTTTTTATATTTGTCTAGCTATACAATAATTCATTTATGGTAAAAGAATTTTTTTAAATCTAAGCTATTTTCAAGTATACAATGTACAAACACAACATTATATTTATTTATAAGAAATTAAGAAGAAAAGTGAATCACATAAATTGAAACGAATGAATGATACTTTTTAAATTCCAAGACATCATGGAACCAGCTGCCTCGATGGCAGAATATTCTCTTATACATGATCATCTTCAATATTGGGCATATTCCAATGAATAAAAGGATTATTGAGGCAGATCTAGAATTGTTCTGCTGATTCAATTGAACTCATAACGGTTGATTTCGAATAATATAATATATATATTGACATGATTATGTACTCATTCAAAATATATTGATTCTTGGAGTGTGTTAAGTTTGGATGAACTTTTCTTTCATGTCTAGTTAATCAAAAAATTTGAATAATTTTTTTTTTTTTTGAAAAATAATTTTCTTTAAAATAAAAAAAATAACCCGCGCACTGGGCCATATTCTGAAGCAGGCCTCCCCTCTAAACCATCCTGGATCATCACCTTAGAAAAAAGGGCAAATTACAGAAATCACATACTTTTAAGACAAAATTATAACTTATCCCTTAAAAGTTTATAATTACAGAAATCCCTCAAAACGGATACAATAATATAAGCACTGATACATTAATCTGATGCGCGAGATACATTAATTGTTAAGTAAGATACATTACATTTTATACATGATACACTAATCTGATGTACATTTTATACATGATACACTAATCTGATGTATATTTTATACATGATACACTAATCTGATGCGCGAGATACACTAATCTGATGCGCGCGATACAATAATATAAGCGCTGATACATTAATCTGATGCGCGAGATACACTAATCTGATGCGCGAAAATGAGGAATTTTGGAAATTTATAAAACTTATAGGGGATAATGGTAATAAGTAAACTAAAAAGTGGGACTTTTGTAATTTTTCCTAGAAGATAGCCCAGCCCAACTCAAAAGTTGAAAAGCTTAAGATGCCAATTATTAGTTCTTTAGTTTTGGATATAAGAGATGAATTCAAAATTTAAAGTTTGCATATTTTTACAACAAAGTCAAATTAATATATAATAATAATTGAGTTCACATTTCACAATTCAATATTAATCCAAGTACACAACTTAAAATAAAATCTATTGAATTCACATGAATACAGTGCTTAAAGACTAGATCCTCTCAAGCTAAACTAATCTTCATCTTCAATTCTTCAACAAACTTATTAAAATTGACATTTGATGATCCATTCGTAGCTAATGTATTATGAAATGTCTCTTTCACTTGTGCAACATTCTTCCTGAAATTACTCGAAGTCTCTTCGTTCATCAAATATTTAATCTTATCGCATACTTCCTCTCTCGTGATCGATTCCTTGTCACGAAGATTGATTCCAACTTTCCAATCATAAACCACTAATTTCCGATTAGCGAGTTGATCGGTGACAAGTGGAGAACAAATCAACGGCACCCCACACCAAATGCTTTCCACTACAGAATTCCATCCACAATGACTCAAGAAACCTCCGACTGCTGAATGTGAAATGACCCTCGTTTGGTTGCACCATGGCACGATCAACCCTCGATCCTTCACTTTTTCTTTATATCCAACGGGCAAAATATCATTTTCATCTTGACCTAAAACATTAAACCTAAGTACCCAAATGAAATTAACTTCACTAAGCATAAGTCCATGAGCTAATTCAAGAATATCCTCTTTGTTAACAAGAGCCACACTCCCAAACGAGACGTACAAGACCGAACCACGAGGCTTGGCATCGAGCCATTGGGTGCAATCGTGCTCGGACCATAGGCTACTCGAAATAGTTAGTTCAGTGAAATTCGCGGACACAATTGGACCAATGGCGTAGAACTTATGTTTTTCTTGAATTGATGTGATGGTTTCAGGTTCGAGCTCCTGAACAGTGTTGGCTATTATTATATCAGCTTTTCGGACATCTTGAAATGCCTTGTAGATTAATTGGTGCACCACTGAATTTTGGAACAAGGATGGCAAGTCACTTGATTTGATTGATTTAACTCCAGGAATATAATCAACAATATCTTGCCGATTTTCTGTTAAAAAATGATTTAAGAAAATTATCAGTTTAATAATTCAACACTCCTAAATCATGTGTGAATTATTAGTTTCATCCTCAAATTATTGACAGTTTTAAAAACACTCATTTAATTGACTAATTAAACTTAAATACACTCCTGATCTTACAACATGAGTAAAATACACCCTTAAATTCTCGCTAAGTGTAGGGGTGTTTTCAACACTTCTCTCAATTTTTTATTAAGAGTTACATGTCATACGAGAGTTTGAGACTACTTGTTGTGTCTTATGGCAAATCGGGGGTGATCAAGTGTATATCTAAGTTTATTTAGTTAAGTAGATGAGTGTTTTTAAGGTTGTCAATAATTGAGGATGAAACTAATAATTTACGTCAAGTTTAGAGATGTTTTCAACACTTGTCTCATTCTATATTCTAACAAGACTTGTGAGATGACATCGCTCATCAAGTAACAAAGTGACACGTGTACATACGACAAATATTTAATTTTACTAATTCAAATTCACGCCACACATTATTTCTCACAGAAAAACGTTTCCAATAAATAAAAAAATTACTAATTTATTTATCTACTTTTGACTTGAAACCTAACTTTAAATTCCGAATCCATCCGTCTCGAAAACTGAGAAAGTATTGTTCTTTTTCAATCAGAAAAAGAGAGCAAGCAGCATTCATGTATATGTAAACTCAGACTTAAACGTATACAGTATAAGAAAAACTCACCATGAGAGGCAGAGTGTCCATTTTCTTCAAGCAAATCCAAATGATAATACAGAGCAAAAACCAAAGCTGGCTCAGTGAAGAAGGAAACATGAACAATCTCGTATTTTTTTGCGATAATCGATGGCCAAACAAGGAAAGTATCAGCAATCAAACAATTAATTGGATCAACACAATCCTCTTTCACTAATTCCCCAACTAGTTTATCAACATGATTCGAAAATCCATTTATTAGACCTTCCAAAAATGGTAACGAATTCATATTCCGATCGAATTCCAACGGAAATCCATCGGAAATAGTTAAATAACGTATGTCAAGCCCAGATTCACAGACTTTAGAGAAGATATTTTCGAGCCCGGGCTCTGAGGAGGATGGTGGTGAATGGGCTTTTGTTATTTGGGAATGAATGAATTGTGTGTTGATAAAGGTGATGATGAATCCTTTTGAAGCAAGTTTTAAGGATAGATGGATTGCTGGATTTATATGACCTTGATATGGGCATGGAATTACCAAGGCATGAGGATGAAGCTTTTTTGCCATTTTTTTGGTGAACTTTGACTCTAGAGCTACATGTTTCTTTATCTTCAAGAGTGGGGGTGGGTGGTGGGTTTTTTGGGTGTGAGTGTGAAAAATATCTTAAAGTGTGCCCAGCTGTCTGATTCCATTAATTAATTAATTTATTGAAAAATAAACACTAATGGGTTAGTTGTTTGACTCTTTTGAGGTGGTTCTCTTTTTTAGAAGTTTTATTTTCGTTAAATTCTCTTCTATTTGAAATTGATGTTGTCTATTTTTCATGATCAATGATTGGTCTAAGTATTTAATTATTGGGATCGTTTAATACCTGATATAAGGATAATAATTGCAGAATTAAGTATGAACTTATCTTTATGTGTGATTTGAGATATTAGTTAATGTGGGACTTCTGTTTGCCCCACATTCAAAGTCTCCTTCGAGAAATCGAAAAAACTTCCATTTGAATAAATGTCAGGATGAAGAAAGAAAAGATTTACAACTTGATACTTTACAAGATAAAAAGGGTAAGAACAGGAATAACATGTTCACAAGTATTTTGTAAAGCAAAACTAAAAACAGCTAAACATTTATCCCATTACTTCTTTTTTGGGAGTCCAGGCCAGCTTTCATGCACCTCTACGGAATACCTGTCACCTCCTATCAGCAACAGGTATATACCATGCAACTCTGTCCATCATGGCTAGGATAGATGGAAAGAATCACCTAGTGTTTTTGTCTCTGCTGGAATTTGAATGGTTGCCTCATACTTGCAAGGATGTGAGCAACTTGTATGTACTGTTGATTTCAAAGTAACATCTGCTACATCAGCCACAGTTCTAACTCGAGTTGTTTTATGTAAATTGAAGAGACTGTGATCTAAAAGAGCAAATCGGAATATGCATCGAGGCCATGCTTGTTAAGATTCTGCTTTAGCTTGTATAGTGCTCGGGTCTCTAGTTGTCGAACTCGTTCCTTTGACAGTCCAAAAACAGTGCCTATTTCGGAGAGAGACTTTGGTTTGCCATCTCCAATGCCAAATCTAAGTCGAATTATTTTCCTCTCCTTTGGACTCAGGACATTTAGGAGGCCGCGTATGTGACGCCTCATAAGTTGTTTTGATACACTCAGTTCTGGTGCTTCAATTGCATTGTCAGCAGTAATTTCCTGGATTGAAAAAAATGATATCCTCTCTTTAGCAAGCGTCAAAACAAGATTGAAAATTTCCTGTAATCCGACAAGCGGGGTATCCATCCGAGTGGGGTTTGGAAAAGGTAGAGTGTACGCAGACCTTACCCCTACCTCCTAGAGATAGAGAGGTTGTTTCCGATAGATCCTCTGCTCAAGTAAAGGCTAAAGCATCTCAAAGTGATTTGTAAGAGAATGCAGTAACAGCAACGAAATATAGCGCTACAGAGAAAGAGCAATAACAACAATGAACTAATGCAATAACCGAAGCATACAAAACACAGATGATAACAACAATCGATGAACAAGAAACAACGAGAAAAGTGCTAATACCACTGGTAAGAGACTAAGAGAGTAGGTACCCGATACCCCCACCTATCCTACCTCGCAGGAAAGCAAGAGAACATTCAATAGCACATAGTCTAAAGCGCCGAGAAGTTCTAGGGAAGAGTTTCTAAAAAAAGGGTTGCAGAAAGCAAAGAAAAGTCATAAACATGGAAAACACTTGCTAATTATTAAGTCCTCTGGCAATAGACCTATTTTCTACCAGATTTTATAGCCCCTTTGACTAGCCAGTAATCAGTATCACATGCAAGCCACAAAAACATTATAGGGTAATATCCTTCTGACTCTGAAAAGAGGGAATATCAGGGGCGGGGGGAAGCCAAGGCTTGGACAAATGAAAAGAAATCACTGTGTACTTAGTAAGAAAGCATGAAGTGGCGCAATGAATCATCACCTGGAAAGTAGTATCTTGATCCGACCACACTGACTGTTGCATTGAAAGAGGTGTTCTAACATTTGAAAGCAGATTCTGCAACCTTTCCACACTCATTCCAGCACATGATGCAATGTCTTCTTTGGTTGGATGACGATTGCCTTGTTGAATGCATTCTTTTTTGGCGCCTTTTACTTTAGACAGAAGCGCATACACATTTTCCTGCAATTCCAGTTTGTGCAGATCAGGTACTTAGATATCCAGATATAGAATAATGGTCATTCATAAACATTTTCAGGCTTCCAGATTAACTGTAGAAAGAACTTAGAAACCATCAAATGAAAGTTACGGTTTGCTTCAATAAGAGGCCATTTTGATGGAAAAAAAGAGGTCCTTACGGGCAAACGGATTGTCCTAGAGTGTTGAAATATGGCCTTCCTAACTGATTGCCTTATCCACCAGTATGCATAGGTAGGAAATCGACAACCAGCTTGAGGCTTGAACTTCTCGACACTTTTCATAAGTCCCATGCTTCCCTCCTGCAACAACCCAATCCATCAGCTGGTAAGGTAATAAATGATAAACCTCAATATAATAAAACTGCATCTTCTTAATGTTAGAAGTGATTAAGCAAGCTGCACAGCCCCACCCCCACCCACCACACTTCCCAAAAAATATCTCTGACACTTAATTGTAGAATCAAATGTGTAACCAAACACTTCGGGATTCTAACACAACAATATATGACGTATAAACCTCTGAAAGGCTAAACAACTCCTAGAAAAACGTAGGATATTAAATAAAAGCCGATTAAAACATATTCTCAACTAATAGGTATCTCCTGCATAAATTTTTTCCTACCATTTTGCCCTATCTTTTGCTAAGTCAGAGCATGAATCCAAAGAAATTGTAGGTCCTTTGAGAGAACTTCCTGCAATTGATTTTAGGTCTACCTCCCTCTTTTAACGCCTTCACTCGCAATGGTTTCACATCTACGGATTAGTGCATCCAGTGATTGACTCAGGACATGATCATACCATCTCAACAAACCTTCTCTCATTTTATCCAACGCCGGATTCTAACTCAAAATGGGGACAAAGAATGTAAATCTTAAGTTCATAAACATGCAAGATCCTGAAGGCCAGACAACATCCTTGACATAGCATAGCTATACAAACATATCTTAGACTTAGAATAGTGGACAAACGATGAGTATCTTATGTACATAAATATCCATTTACCTGCAATAGATCCTGAAGGTTGAGACCACGTCCTTGATATTGCTTAGCAATATGAACCACCATTCGCAAATTGGCATTAATTAATTTCTCACGGCTGCTCTTGCCGGAAAGAAGTTGTGATTTCAATTCTCGAGAAGTAATCCCTGCAGCTTCAGCCCACTCAACCGACGTTGGTTCACGAGCAAATTGAATCTTAAGCTGATGCTTCACTTCTTGTAATTTCATGGATATCTGAAACATGACCGGATATTGATTTAACTCCTTTTTTCTTTGTGAAAAAAATATTTCTACAGGAACAGAGACAAGAAGAGCAAAATACCTGTATCTTGACAATCAATTCAGACTCCTCTTTGGCGGTTAAAAGTTGTTTAGTTTCGGGACCCCATAGGAACATTCGAAGAGGATCATTTAGATCAATAGATTCGTTCACTTTTCTCCGCACATCTGGCCTGCCTGAACGATTTGTCTCCTGAACTTGTTGTATTGGCTTTGGAGCTCCCCTTTTTCTAGACTGCCTCTCTATAAAACGTGTTGACCTTACTGTCCGTTGCTCTTTCAGTTTATCATCAACCAAATTTGTGGATAGGAAACTGAAAATCAATCAGACAGGAGATAAGTTATGAAGATTGAAGATAACTGTCAAAATGAAACATAAGCAAAAACACAACTGGGGTCCGGGGAGGACAGAGTGTATGGACCTTACCCCTACCTTGTCACGTAGAGAGACCCTCAGCTCAAAGAAAGCAAAAACACAACATTTATGAAGACATGAGCAGTGACAACAACACGATAGTAAGAAAATAGAGGCATAAGAGACAGCAAGTAGCAATAGAAAACTAAGAATGAGAAATACAGAAATAGTAAAATAATAAAAATAACGAAAATAATACTAATACTACTAGCAGGTATGAAAATAAACAAGGATATTATCAAGACGGACAAAGGAACATACTTTGGAAAATTAGAATCATCAAGTAATTTGGAGTCTTCAGCTAATAAAGCTGCCTCTCTTGATGCCAACAAAGCCTTTCTGGCGAGAGCAACCACGCTGTGTGGTTCAAAGTTCATTAACTTATCTCCCTTACTGTGAAGAGGTTCCTTATTCGGAGATAATGGTCCTTTTCCCTTCAGATAATACGGGGGAAATCTACCAGCAAAACCACAAAGTGAACTAATGAAATGACTGCACTAGAAAGAATGCTATTTACACAATACTAAAATCAACAGATGTAATCACTTCATCTTACGAATATGATGGACCAGGCCAACGAAGTAGCTGCACTTGTAAAGCATTTATATTTTGCTCTGAATCAACAGCATCATTCTCTTCCAATTCTGAGGATGCAGCATCCACAAGCCTCCTATCTATTGTTGCCTTCAGCAAGAAAAATCAGAGCCACTTTAAATTAGTGATCAGAAGAAGACAGAATGTTGTATGCATATAATATCGCTACCA
The DNA here is from genome assembly GCA_029582725.1 of Solanum chiquidenum. Classification (NCBI taxonomy): domain Eukaryota; kingdom Viridiplantae; phylum Streptophyta; class Magnoliopsida; order Solanales; family Solanaceae; genus Solanum; species Solanum chiquidenum. The sequence continues at coordinate 7,550 of JAJOOS010022325.1, read as the reverse complement.
CCTACCTAAGAACCATAATACAATGAAACAACATTGAATGTTTCTAAATCTCAAGTCAAAAGAACTCCAAGAGTCTCACCAGGGATGTTTTCTCTTCCTTTACTAGGTGCAATTGCAGCCGATTCTCAAACTGCTGCTCCGGACCGATAGCTGATGCCGGAACATGTCGACCCAAATAAGCATGTGGCACTGAAGAAAGCACAGGAGCAGCATGCTCATGAAGCATCAGAACTGCAAGTTTCATAATGTAATATTAAACATATATCCTTAAGAAATAGGATTATTTAAATTAACGATTGAAAGCTACAGCCATAAAAGCAGAACAAGATATGTCAATGGCTCCTACTTTACAAAGATTAAAAAACACCTCTAAGGAAGCAATATTGTAGTACTATTTTTTGAAATGGCAATACGTAGTTCTAAACTGCACCTAATTTCTTTGGATTATCCTTCTAACAATCATTCATCCTAGCCAACTTTGGCATATTTCTGGTATAACTCAGATAGTTAGCCCTCTTAGCAGTTAGCAGACAGTTTATTACTTCACATCGGGATTCAGGATTCTAGCCTACTATTTTATAGATGTCTTTAGTAATGGACAATACCCATGAGCTATCAAAAACTAGAAACTCAGTGTTTCTTCTGTAGTAAGAAGAAGTGTATTACATGAAACCAAAGACATCTGATTAAGAAAATAGTTTTTATGGCATCTACAATTATCAATCCTAAAGAAGAACATTTTTACTTAAATATACTTAAATTCTTATGTCTATTATCAACCATTTTAATGTTGAACCTTCAATCTGTGGCTGGTGACAATCACCATATTGTGTAAAAGACTAGGAAAGTCTGACCATCATAGCATAACAAAAAAGAATGTGTGACTTTTGACCAAGTAATGATAGTTCTCTGTCGTTCTGATAAAATAATGATAAAGAGAGAACAGAAATATAGTGGGAGATGGAAACTTTTTGTTATCAGAACAGCATAATCAGAGCCCGATTATTCAAGAAAAACCTTTTAGATAATTCAAAAATGCACGTGCATAACTCAACTCAAAAAGCTAGCTCATGAGTCAAGGATTGCCCAAGACCATAAATGAGACAACAGTCTTCCACCAACACTGGTCACTTAATATAGAATTAATGGTCTTTTCTATCAACTGAGTAAGCAACAATCTAGCATCAATATCATAACAATGAAGTAATCTAGAAGCACATTAAACCAAACTAATCAAGTTAATGCCACATTTCACTTAAGGCATTAACTTTATAAAACTAAAGTAACAAACATGTATAACTGGAGCACTAGACAAACCAAGCCAAAAACAGTGGGAATTCGACATTTACAACAACAATTATGCTTCAATCTAAACTAACAGAATTCAGCTATATGAATCCTCACTATCTGTTCTGCTTTTCTTCTACATTTGGACAAGTTTCATTCCAAAATTCAACACATTTCATAAAACGCATTAACATTATAAAACTAAAGTTGCAAATATCGATGATTGGGAATGCTAGAAGAATCAAGAAGGAAAAACCAACGGGAATTCAACGCATTTACAACAATAATTATGCTTCAATTTAAACTAGTTGGATTTGGCAAAATGAATTGTCATTATCCATTCTTCATTTCTGCTCCATTTGGACAAGTTTCATTCCAATAATTCAACACATTTCACTAAAGGCATTAACTTTATAAAACTAAAACTACAAATATTGATAAATGGGAATGCTAGAAAAACAAAAAGGAAAAACAATGAGAATTTGAACACATTTACAACAACAATTACCCTTCAATCTATTAGCTGAGTTCGGCTACATGAATCCTCTTTATCCATTCTTCATTTCTGCTCAATTGGACAAGGTCCATTCCAACAATTCAACACTAAGGCATTAACTTTATAAAACTAAAGCCACAAATATTGATAAATGGGAATGCTAGAATAACCAAAAAAAGCAAAAACATTGAGATTCCATGCATTTACAACAACAATTACTCTTAAATCAAAACTAGTTGAATTGGCCTATATGAATCCTCATAACTAGAAAGCACACTAAATAGCTAATTCAGCAACTTTGGCGCCTCATTCACTAAAGGCAATAACTTTTTTTACCTGCCACCTCCTACCAGCTACGGCATATGGGAAGTAATCAGCTAGTGTGTTTTTTTTGTCTTAATTGGAAGTTGAACCTAAGACATCATCGTTCTCAACCCACTTCATAGACCACTAGGCCACACCTTGGGTGCTCACTAAGGGAATTAACTTTACAAAACTAAAGCCACAAATATCAATAAAATGGGAATGCTACTACACTAGAAGAATCAAGAATGCAGAAACAGTGAGAACTCAATGCATTGATAACAACAATTACCCTCATCCAAACTAGTTAAATTCAGCTATATGAATATCATTCCTCACTATTCTATTATATTCCATTTGGACAAAATTTAACCAATAATTCAACAATTTACCTGAAGAAGAACAATTCCTGAGTTGGGTTTTCTGAGAAAAAGTTGGTGGTGAAGAAAGAAGGTTTCTTCCAGCAGCCTCCATAGCTTAAGCTAAGCTATCTTATGAAATTCTTCACTATTTTTCTGGTATGTGGGGTGTAAAAAAGATATCTTTTTCAGAATTAAGAGGGGTTTTAGTGCTAGCAATGAGTATTTTCTTGAATTAAAAAAGCTTCATTTGAAGATTGAAGATGAATGGAAGTGATGGCTTTTGCAAATGTTTGAACTTGTTCTTTGCCTCAAGAATTTGATAAAACCCAACAGGATGAGATTTTTTATCTTGTGTTTACTATAATACCCCTCTATCTTTTACTTTTTTTCTAAAACATGCCATTGTCATAAATCATATTAGTAATTAGAATAGTTTTTGATGATTCTTTAATTTTAATTTTTCACGTGATATATTTTAAATATTAAAATTAAAATATTTGATACATTTTATATATAAGTGAGGTTTATTCATCTTTTGATATACTCATAATTTTTAATGTGTAATTATAAATATCTAACAATTTATATAACACAAGAAAATTTGATTTCCTTTTATAATAGTTGAATATTTGAATTGTGATGATGTAAAATTCATAATGGAGGTAAGATTTGAGAGATGCAAAATATGATAAGTTAGTCATTAATCATGGTGTATTTTTCATTATATATATTAGATAAGTTATTCATTTTGCAAGAATCAAGTCAAAAGATATTTTAAATAGAATAAAATTCCCACTAGATATTTTTTTTAAAATAAAATACCATAAATATTCTTCAGACACATTTTTCTCAAGTGTAATCCAAATACATATTCTCTCCTAATTACCTTTCAAAAAACTTCTTAAAATCTAAATTCTCATAATTAAACCAAAATCATATCAAACACTAACATTGGTAAAGTAATTAATTTGAATGACATCAACATGGGTTGTGGTGCACTGGTGGAACTGTTTCACCTTTAACCAGAGGTCTCGGGTTCGAGTCCTGGGTATGGAGAAAATCCTATTGGGAACGCCACCCCCGAATGGGCCCTGCAGAGCGCGATTTGGATTTAGTCGGAGCTCCAATGTGGGCTGGGAAACCAAACAATAAATAAATTAATTTGAATGACTAATTTGGACATTGTTTATTTATTCACATTTAGGGGAAGTAACATTGTTAATACACTTTCACCATATAATATTGCTAATCTTTTACTCTACTCATTACTCATAAAAAAATAAAATAACAATATATTTAATGTAATTACATAAAGTAAAGTTTGGAAAGGATAAAATGTATGTAGATTTTACTCTTAGCTTGGAGATGAAGAGATTGTTTCGATAGACCCTCAACTCCAGAAGAAATAACAATCTAAACCAATCTAGAGAAAGAAAAAAAACGCAAAAATAAAGAAGTAATGACAAAATACTATAGACAACTTAACGAATCAATCCAAACAGTAGTCATTATAAGATAATAATCGAAATACAAAAAAAAATAGATACTAACCAAACTCAAAACATAAGAAATTGCAAAAGTAATGTTATGACTAATAACACTTAACAATAAGTGAAAATCGAGAGACAATGCTTAACTATCTAACTAACTTTATAATATAATTCATGTTTTCTATAACCTCATATCAATCATTCTCTACAACCATTAAAGCAAGATAAAATTGAAGGAAAAAAAATCAAAATCTTTTTCATTTTCTAATACAGTAAATGTTTTAGCACATTTATTTTTTGTTAAAAATCTGATAAATAAAAGGGCAAATTACAGAAATCACATATTTTTAAGGCAAAATTACAATCTATCCCTTAAAAGTTTATAATTATAAAAATCCCTCAAAACGGATACAATAATATAAGCGCTGATACATTAATCTGATGCTCGAGATACATTAATCGTTATGTAATATATTTTATACATGATACACTAATCTGATGTACATTTTATACATGATACACTAATCTGATGCGCGAGATACACTAATCTGATGTATATTTTATACATGATACACTATCTGATGCGCGAGATACACTAATCTGATGCACGAGATACACTAATCTGATGAGCGAAAATGAGGGATTTTGGAGATTTGTAAAACTTATAGGGGATAATGGTAATAAGTAAACTAAAATGTGGGATTTCTGCAATTTTTTCTAAATAAAACTTTATAAAGATAATACATTGTTTAATAGTCTTTCCTTATAATAACTATAATACATTCATATTAATCAAAATTTAAAGCGAGTATTGAATAGTATGAGCCTTCGGCCTGTACTCATATTTTTATTAACGAAGAATATATGTGACTGATATGTACTAAAAAAAAGGTTATTCAATGCACTAGTGTGTGCTGTTGAAGATGTGCAACCTCTTCTGAATCGGAACAATCTCTTCATGTTGATCAAATACACGAGTTCGATTGTAAGGAATATGTTTTATTTTTCAGTCGCTTTTAATGGTTGTGAAATGGTATAACAAAGTCGATATATTTCAATGAATACAATAGGATTTATGACGGCTATATAACTATATTGAATTGAAAATAATTTTAAATTGGTCCAAGACAAACTATAGTAGGAGATTTATTAGGATCGTTAAATTTAAAATATGAACTTCTAACTAAAGTAATCACTCGTTATCTAACTAGAAAAAGGGAAAATTAGTAATTAAGTCATAATACCTAACATAATTAGTCAAAATAACAACACTTTAAAATATTTATTTAAAATGTCAGAATGACAATATTTTTATAAGATAATATGTATTCAGATTTTAGTATTTAAAATTAATTTTAATTATGGAAACAGTTCTATATTGGATCAAATTCTATATCTTAAAAGGAAAAAAATAATAATCAATACCCATTAACTTCCTTCATCACCATTCATGTTTCTTCCCCAACCTTTCACGTTTCTACCCCTTTTTTCACGTTTTCAGATTCTCTTTTAAGGTGCTCAATTGTTGTTTATCAAAATATATATTTTAAGTCAAGAAATTTTCTCTATTGTTAAACGAAATCTCTTTTTTAATTCAAGAAGATTTCTCGATTGGCAAGGTAATTCCCATTATCTATTTTGATTTATTTTGATTTGTTGTTTAAATCACCAACTATGGTGTATATTCTGTATTCTATATATTGCGGATTTTCAGTCGTACTTTTTTATTTTTATGTGATTTTGTTTAAATATTCATCATTTTTTTTGTGATTTCGTTTTAAAATTTCAGATTTATTAGAATCTACAAATTCATTCATATTTTTATTTTGTTTGATTTTTAATACATTTTATATTTGATAATTTCAAAATTTGCTCTTAGGGTTTTAGATTTGGTGTTTTCATATTCACCACATATTTTGTATTTCGAATTTTTCAACTTTTAAAAATTATTGTTCATTTTTTTGTGAGTTTATTTTCAGATTCACCAAGTATTTTTTGAGATTTCCCTCTTTTGTGTATTTCAGATTTTTCGACTTTTAAACACTATTGTTCGATTTTTTTGTTATTTATTTTCATATTTGAGATTTAGTAGAATATAATAATCTACATTAGCACCCATACATCATATATTGTTTGATTTTTTTATACATTCATGTTTAATAATTTTGAATTTTGCTTATAGGGTTACTAATGCACAAGGTTTTGATGAAAAAAAATCAGAAAAAAGAACATAGCAGATGAAGAAGAAGAAGAAAGACAAAGTCACACAAGAAGGTAGCAAAATTGTATTCATACCACAATTATATTCATATTAATTTTTGTTTGTCAATTGTTTTTTCTTTTACTCATCATTTGCATTTTTATTTTAAAACATTGTATTTCTTTTTTAGTTTGTACTCATTCAAATAGGTATATAATGTATTCGTTACAATTCTATATATTATGATTGAATACATAATTTATAGAATTGTGACGAATACATTATAAGAAGGGAAATAGAAATTTTTTGGTATTCATTTTTTCGTTTGAAATACAAATTCATACTGAAATACAACCTGATATTTGAAATACAAACTTAGTAAGACATATTTTGTATTTTATTTGGCTAAAGCAATATAATTTTTATGAATACATAATATATAAAATTGTGACGAATGCATCACAAGAAGGGGAATACAAAATTATTTGTATTCATTCTGCGTTTGATATACAAAATGATATTGAAATACAACCTAATATTTGAAATAAAAACTGAGCCAGAAAATACTTTCTGCAAATTTAAAGTGAAATAATAATATAACAAAATTGGATATTGAAATATAAATACAATTTATTTTGAATACAACTTATTTTATGTATTATGTATTCATCGGAATTGTATTTTTCAATATCATTTCGATTTACAACTAATTTGTATTTATATTTTGGTATATACTTCACAACTGCCTTTATTTTTGTACTTGAACTAGAATGACAAAGAGTTGTATTCATCATAAATCAATACCAACAATTTTTGTATTTTAAATTAGTTATACATATCATAAGGTATTAGAATACATTTCGGATGAACATATATTCAAAGACGTTCAAATATTTAAATATCCAAAACATAGGTCATTAGAAATTTTCCAATACTTCCACTCATATAAGATATAAAATACAAACTACTGTTGACACCCAATTTTGGCCCTCCACAATTTAATTAATTTCAAGCTTCTCAAATTTCGAACAAATTGAAGTAATTATTTTGGAAAAATTCAAAATTATTTTTGAAATCAGTTTCAAGGCGATTTTCCATTTTTCCTATAAAATATATCTCTATATACTTAAAATATATAGATTTATATAATTTTCAGTTTTTTAATAAATATTTAGAAAATCGTTTTACATCGTTTTACTAAAATGGTGTTTTAACTAAGTTAACATTTTTATTTCTTCAAAAATCAATTAGATTACGTAACTATTCTTTTTTATTTTTTATTTTTAGATTTTAATGTCAAGATGATTATTTTATATTGTCGAAGTTAAGAAGCTTAATAATTAATTGGATACATAATTTATTTTTGTACCAAGGGACTAGGCCATCTCTTTGCCTTTAAACTCTTTCAAAAT
>JAJOOS010022324.1:0-27543 GCA_029582725.1 Solanum chiquidenum | reverse complement strand
CACCTCAGTGGTGTGTGTAATACACTCTCTCTTTTATTTGAAAAAACCCTTGACAAATGGCATTCCACATGGATAAAATATTCCACCTTGAATAAAATTAAATAATAAACTATTAATATTAATTAAAAATTAAAGATTAAAGTATTACTATCCATAAAAAATATAATTTTTTTTAAAAAAATTAAATTATTTTTCTTACCCCACTTCACCACCTCCTCCACGTAACCCCCCCTCCCCCACAATCCCCCATCCTTTTTTAAAAACAATTATTATATAATTTTTTTAAAAAAAATTCATACTTCACCCCCTCCTCCCAAAAAAAACCCCCACTTATCCCCCCTCCTCCAAAAAAAAATCTGCCCCATCCTATTTAAACCCTCTACTCCTAATTTTATTTTATTTTTTTCATTTTTTTCATTTTGTGTTAGATATGTACGTACATATATTTTTAGAAAAAAAAAATCTACTAGTGTACCGAATATAACATAAATAAGTAAAAAAAATTAAAAATTTCTTGCGGCGGCAAGTAAAAAATATTTTCGATATGTATATATCTAACAAAAAATGAGAAAAAATTTGAAAGCGGAGGGTTAGGTGGGGTGGGTAATTTTTTTTTTTTTAAAAATAAAATAATATCTAAATTAGTATTTGGGGGGGATGAAGTAAAAAAATTTAAATTCTTTTATAAAAGAAATTTAACCAAAAAAAAACTTAAAAAAATGGTTGGGGGTGAGAGGAAGTGATGGTGTGGGGTAAGAAAAATATTTTACATTTTATTTTATAAAAGAAATATTATTTTTTTGGATAATAATTTTTAAATTTTAAATTTTAAATTTTAACTAATACTAATAATTTATTTAATTTTTGTCAAGGTTGAATGTTTTGTCCATGTGGAGTGGATGTGACAATTTTTTAAAATAAAAGAGAGAGTGTATTACACACACCATGATGAGAGTGGTATAAAAGAGAGAGGTGTGTTTCTCAAACTAAAAATTAGTAGTTTAGGTATGAAACTCACACTATCAATAGTTTAGGTATGAAACTCAAAAAAAGGGTATAGTTTAGGTGTGCTTTTAAAACTTATCTCTTTAAATTATCTGTTTTTGTTTGATTCGCTGAAATATCATGGATAATATTTTTTTAAAATAAAATAAAATTTGTTAGTGATATATATAAATATATCCACTGATCGAACTTTTAATCAACCATTTTTTATCTACACTGATGGATTCCAACATCGTGTTTACTCAATAGCATGTATTACATTTTTCGAGGGAAGAAAAACGTGGCTTACTTCTTCTGATTATTAGCCTGTGTTTTATAATAAGAGAAGGATTCAACAAGAGTAGAAGCGGTGTGCTATTAACGTGGACATATTTGTCAAATTTGTCGATAGATTGAATGTTACGTGACTTACGTATAAATAAGTCATAATTATGTCATCATATGTGCTATTATGAGATTTTTAATTTTTTGTTTATTTGGTAAGATTGAATGAATAATTTGGACTATTTTAATAATTTTACAACTCATGGGATTCTTAGTTTATAAGAAAAATATACAACACAAAAACTCTAAATCGTGTGTCCAAACAAAACTTTAATTTCATTTCATGATTTCATATCATAATTTCATATTATGATTTCATCTCATGATTTCACATCGCATAGCCAAACGAGAATAAACTTTTAAGGCATGTGAACATATCCAAACAATATGAACATTATTTTCCATTTGGATAACACTAAGTAACGAGTCATGAGCTTAGTACTTGTCAAATTTGATTGATTAATTTGTATCCAAAAGTCACTTAAACGTTAAAAATTAGATTATGAATTCTAAATGAACTTGTCAACTAGAGCAAAAAAGGACAAAAAAAGAACTTTTCACATCTTATGATTAAAAGAGAAAAAAGGATCACGTAAAGGAGTTTGCATTATTGCATACTCCTAATTTGGTATTTGGGGGGATGAACAATAGGTACCATTTTAACTATTTTTAAGACCAATACATCGACCCTTTTAATAGTACTTGTGACATTTTGATTTGAAATATGTGATGATTTCATTATTTTTGATCGAGTTGTGAAAATTTCTGATATTCTACCTTTGAATCAAATTCTTTCTAGTTAAGGAATCTCTCTAGTTGCTTTGAATTAGGAAATTCTTTCTAAGAGATACATGGATTTTACTTCTAGCGCTATAATATGTTTGGTCCTGCTTATGAAGTCAAATGATCAATACGTTCTATGAAGAAAAATTAAAATATCAATCTTATCGAGTTTATCGACCTCACACCAAATCAAGGTGGTGAACTAATTAAAACATCTCAGTAGCTAGAGGAAAAGAAAGCAAAAGTTATTCTCGTAATAGTAGCAAGCGAAATGGGAATAGCTTAATTAAATTGTGAAAATAGAGTTGTGGGAAAGCAATACAAGCATCGTGAATATGGTAGGCAAAGTATCCTAAATGTTGCACCCTAGATGGAAAAAATCCGATAATCAAAAATATCACTAGCTTAAGCTCTGACCCGAGTAGCATAGAAAAGGTGAAATCTTGTGTGAATCACCAAAGACCAATAGCAAAAAATCAGAAGAGTGAGAGGCATTGTGTGTGTATACGCATAAAATTTGAGTTTTATGCACTGACAATATATATGTATTATGTGTATGTATATTTTATGCATCGACAATATAAAAATTAAAAAATATGTATTATAATCAGATCAACTTAAAAATAAGTATAAATAATTTTTTATGTTAAGCACTAATTGATAACATGATATAAATATTAACTAACTATTATCACAATTTAAAATTCATTAATAATGTAAAAATATCTTCACCACAGTAATAATAGTATATACACAACTTAAGTCCATACACATAATGTTAAAGGCATACACTTTGGCAGTCTCTCAGCCTAGATGAACTTTTAATTTAGTTTTACAAAGCCATGAAAAAGTTGGTTTGATTTGGCATGGTTCATCATTGATGAATGTTTAAGATTACTTATAAATGTTGTTATAAGAAAAATATCATTGTATCTTGTTGTATATCGAATATTTTAAACATTGATGCAAGAAAACAGTGGCTATGCAATTGAAATTTGAAAACTTAAGAAGGAGGCTAGGCTGCCTAATTAACTTCATAAAAAATTCTTATCAGGAATGTGTAATTGTGATTTGGGTTAAAGATGTGTAATATAAGTTTTGAAATATATATTTTTAATATAAGTTAGATAATTGTTTTTTTTCTGAAACTTTTTCCTTTAAATTTATGTATTACTATTTTATGTAGCTATTTAATACTAAAGATAGTATAAAGACTCTCTCTTAATTTATTAAATTGAATAAAGTAACTGATATATCAAGTAAAATAAAATGAAGAGAGTAATTAAAAACCACTTGAAATTTAAATTTTTATTTTTAAAAAAAATGAGTAACTGATAATTCTTCTTCTTGGATATTTTTGCTTTCGTAAGCCCCTTATACTTGTTGAACGGTTTGATTGATTATAGATATCCCGCATCTTTGAAAGAGATCTTTTCTATGGTTTGAATTCATAATTTTTTTGATCATTTGATAATATCAGTTACATTAAATTTTTTTATTTAATATACATCTCACAACTTAATATTGTATTAATATACATGTATTTTACATAAATTAGTACAAGTGTTACGTTACGTACGAACAATACATTAGTTGACCAATTAATAAAATTCTTCTGTCTTAAATAATTTATTTGTTATTTTTGAAAATGTCAGATATGTCTTAAATTATTTATTTGTTATTTTTGAAAATTTTAGATACCTTAATCATTGACACTATGTCAAAAATCATCTTTAGCGGCAATTACTTAACGATAATAACTCAATTGTCACTAAATATGTATTTTTAGCGGTAATTAACACTTTTTATATATGCCCCTAAAGTCTTTAGCGATATAATAACACTTAACTAATGCCGGTAAAAGCTTTAGCACTCTTTATTAATGTGTCTATTTATTGCCGCTAAAAGTTATTTTTGTTGTTGTGTGAGATTATGTTATGATTTTTCAAATATCAATAAAAATTTAAATAGTTAAAATATCTTCCTAATTAATGTTTATTTAGGAGCGTATAAAATAGATAGTTAAGACTGATGGAGTAGCATATTAAATTCACACTTACTCAAATTAACAGAGATAATTATTATTTATTTAAGTCGGAAAATAATTTTAAGCGAACCATAAACTAGCGTTTCATTGATATATCTCCTATTTTATTTTATTTCAAATTGCTAATTTATGGCTGGATTAAATTCAACTCCCTTCAATAAAATAAAATAAGTTAAAGAAAATTTTAATTAGAGGTGCATTTTATTAAATTAACTTTATTAATGATATTTTGTAACTCTAAATTTGACTATTACTATTTTATATAGTTATTCAATACTAAGTGTAAAATTTAAAAAGTAATCTTAATTTACTCATAAATAAGTAAAATAAAATATCTATTTTTGAGATAGAGGTCAACAAAAATGAAATGAATAGAGTATATGATACGATTAACTAACCGAGGTTTCATAAGATCTCTTGGATTTTGGAGGTTGGAACAGTCATACTTTTGTGTTTTCAATTTACTCCATTTTGTTTTTAATTGTTTGATGAATATTTTAAGATGTATTTCTTTTTAATTATATTAATATGAGAAAAATTATAATTTATATTGTATAATAATTTTTTATATAATTTTTTAACATTAAATTTTAGTGTTAAAATTTAGCTCTAAAGTTCTCGACAAACAAAAAACATAACTAATAAACACAACAACTTATAGTATTCTCTTAAGTTATAATTTCAATTTACTCCCTCAGACCCTCAGTACACTTTTGGGGGTCGTTTGGTTTGAATACAAGTTATGCTGGTATTAGTTATGCTGGGATACGTTATACTGAGATAAGTTATGCAAGTTATGCTGGGATTAGTTTTTATTGCTTGTTTGGTTTGTCATATTCAAACTAATATTCATTGTATAATTTTTAAGAATAAGTTGTTTGTTTACAAAAATACTTTCACCTTATTTAGTTTTTTTAATTACATTTTCTTTGCTAGCTTTAGTTATTCATTCTTAAAAATAAAATTTTCATCTTATTTAACTTAATTTTTTTTTTTGAAACTGGTAACTTATTTAACTTAAATATTTTTGTGTGTGCATTTCCATGATTGTGCCGTATGTTTTAAAAATTAAACCTTCATCTTATTTAACTTACAAATAAAATGTTCATCTTATTAAGCTTAAAAATAAAATGTTCATCTTATTTAGCTTTAAAATAAAATTTCATCTTATTTTAGCTTAGAAATAAAACTTTCATCTTATTTAGTTTAAAAATAAAACTTCCATCCCATCTTATTTAGCTTAAAAATAAAACTTTCATTTTAAGTTTATTAACATAAAAGAAAATTTATTATTAAAGTTATCAACATTTTAATTATAGATAAAATATATTTTTGAAATGAGTGATAAACTATTTAATAAAAAATATGTAATTTAGTAGTGGAATGAACATTTTAAGAGAAATCAAAATATAAATAAACATAAGAATTTGGCAAATAAATTCAACTTATAATATATTCATAAATAAAAATTGTATTTATAAAATGTAAATTTTTAATAGAAAATTATATTTATAATAAAAACAACGAATAATTAAGGTTGTGAATGTTATTATAAATGTTGTTAAAAATTATATTAATATGTATGAATGTAAAAGTGATGTATAAAAGAGAGTTTAAGGGGGGTATTTTTGTTAATTTACACACCTTATCCCAAGATAATTTATCCTGAGATTACTATACCACCCCCAGTCAGGGATAACTTATCCGAAGACTAATTGTTAATCTTAGGATACACTATCCCTACCTTTGCAACCAAACAATGAATTAAAGACCACTCAAAAGTTATCCCAGGATTAATTCCTCTTATTCATCACACCAAACGACCCCTTATCACATTTTACTTTTTTGAAAATCAGGAGGATTTCAATTCAAATCTCAACATAGACAAAACACTAAGGGGGTGTTTGTCCATGCAAATTGTTAGTATTTTAAAAAAAATAGATTTTATTTTCAAAGTTAAAAATGATAAAAATTAGAATTGTGTTGGGTCATAAATACAAATTAAAGTTATTTTTGAACTTTTGTATGTAATTTAGAATAGTTAATACCTGAATGTACATCATTTAAAATGGAGCGCTTGTTGACTCCTAATATTGGCGGTTCATAATTTTAATTAATTAGTTAAATTTCTTCAATTTTGAATAGAATAGAACAACTATTCATAAAAGTCAAAATATTATTAAAATTATTTTCAAGGAGATTTTCCATTTCATATGTGTAACGACTTGTTCTCTTCGTTATAGAAAAGTCAACGGGGAAATTTTTTGGGTCGGAAAACTTTTTCGTAGTAATTTGGAATTTTCCAACCTAGTTCAGATTTGAACGAAATCGGAGTCATTAAAGTCTAGGGAAATCTGGTAACAATTGGGTGATCTAATTATGAATTTGATCACATGAGTAGATAGCTAAGACGTTAAGGAACCCGTTCGACTTTACGAAATTGAATTCAGGCTACCGAAATTGATCTTAGCATGAACGGGTATTTTCTGAGTGTCATGAGATGAAGGTGTGTTGTGAAATAGGAGTTTGACAATTCTTAAATCGACTCACTGGTTCCGTGCAAGCCGCTGAGGCGGTTATTCCCGCCAAGGCGGGGCCCGCTGTAGCGGGGTGAGTACCGCTGTGGCGGGACAGTCGCGACTTAAAGTCGAAAATAAACTCTAAAATTGTTTTATTCTACAATTTTCGAACTTGAGAGCTAAGGAACGAACCCAGGGATTTTCTTAACAGTTTTCCACCATTCTTAAGGCTAAAGGTAAGGTTTTAACTCCCCGAATCCATTTTTCGATCCGTAGAACGCAATCTAATGGGTAATTATCGATGGGGAAGGGTTTTTATCTGGGAAATTATGGTGGAAAAAGCCCTAATCTGGGAATGGGGGTCATGGGTTTGACCTAGAGTTGATATTGTTGGTAATTCAGGTAATAATTAGTTATTGATTATTGATTCCCGTATTATATTAATTGTTTGTAGACCAAGAACAAGCGGAACGAATCCGGAAAGGGAAGAATCAAGTTTCTTAGGGAATTCGAGCTTGTTTCGAGGTAGGTGATGGTTGTAATTTCATGATTGTGTGATGTATGTTTGTTCTTGCTTCATTATGATACATGTACGTATGTTTGTTCTTGCTTCATTATGATACATGTATGTATGTGAATGTTTCATTATTGATCACATTATTCGTAAATGAGGATGATTGAATAATTGATGCCAAGAAATCATGACTTGATTGTATGATTATGAGAATATACTTGTGATTGTGATTGTGGCTTGTTAAATGGATCGGGTGTTGCGTTCCGACACACTAACTTGGATCGGTTGCCACATTCCGGCATAAATATGGGACCAGTTGACACGTTACGACATAAACGTTGGATCGGATACCATGAGAGGACTATTGACTTGACATAACTGTATATCTTGATAATTGTGAAATTTTACGTTGTTCGTAATGATATTGATATTGTATATGTTCGGTGTATGCATGCTATTATTATGTTGTAATGGCTTATGTATGTTGCACTTAGTGGAATAGCCGCGTGATTTTACTAGTACACTGTGGTTCTGTACTGATACTGCACTTGCACTTTCTTTATTGAGTACAGGACATCTTCCGGCGGCTATTGACAGACCTCGCTTAGAAGATCAGTGATCGTCGTTTTAATTCAAGGGTGAGCCAGTTCTTCAGGGCTGCCATGAGTTCTCTTTTTGTCTATGTCCACATTCTGGACTTAGACTAGTTCTTTAGTTAGTCTTATGTTTAGTTTGGGGTTGTATCCCTTCTTGTTTAGACTTATGGTTAAACTTTAGATGTTTTGGTGCATTGACTTTCAGGTTCTAGGCGTTAGTTTCCGCATTTGTTTTAGTTGTTAGACTTTTGGTTGGAATTTATGGGAACTCCCTATTTCTTTCCTTAGCATTTAACTTGCTTCCGTAATTTAAATGCCTTAATATTTTGGTTGAGTTGTTAGTTTGAGTTGTAGTAATGGTTCTCCCACCGGAGGGTTAGTGTGGATGTCACTCACGACGGTCTGAATCGTGACAATATGACAAAACATGTTAATATATATTTACTTAGTTTTTGAGAATCACTTTTAGACATATTTAATATGAAAAATCATTTTATAGCAAATCAAATGTCTAATTAAGTATGTGTTTCAAGTTACATTTTAATTAATATATTTATTCCGTTTGAAAATAATTATTTTACTTTGTTGAGTTAAGAATCTGGTTAATTAAATTCTAATTTTTTTTAACTGATTAATTTCAATTGATATATGAACTATTGTGGCCCTATATTCAATACAAATTTAATATTCTTTTCTTACAGCCTTAAATACCCCCTAAATTATACAAACTAAGCTTAAAAACTAAGCCTAACAAATTCCAAACTGAAATTTAATCGTTAAAAAATCACTAAAGAACCCTAACAACGCTTGAATTACATACTTGTGTACATGTGGATGGGAGGGTTTTTTTAAACTTAGTTTGTATAGTTTAGTGGTGTATTTAAGGTCGTCTATAGTTTAGGGATGAAACTAATAATTCGCGTATAGTTTGAAATGTTTTATATAGTTATAATATTTCCAGAAAAGTAAAAGATATATGATATGACAACTATATATGTCAATACTATCATAAAAATAGTAAAAAAAAAATTGTAACATTGCGTCCAAACAA
Organism: Solanum chiquidenum; assembly: GCA_029582725.1. NCBI lineage: Eukaryota > Viridiplantae > Streptophyta > Magnoliopsida > Solanales > Solanaceae > Solanum > Solanum chiquidenum. The sequence continues at coordinate 18,704 of JAJOOS010022324.1, read as the reverse complement.
AGTTGAATAATTTTTTTAAAAAGAAAATCCAATTTAATCATTATCAACTAGTCTTTGAGAAAAGTAATTTTCTTATTCTCTTTAACGAGGATGACTCAATTAAATTAGGAATCAAAAACCAATTCTTATTAAAAGACCTATATTTTTCCTCTTATTTTTTATATTTATAGTGCATATCCTTTAAAAACAAAAAGTCTTTGACTTTACTAGTAATATTATTGCTAATATTTATATTAGTCAAGATTAGTTTAAATTAATAAGATGTTGATTATTTCCTTGCAAAATAATTTGTTGGATAATGTTATATAAAATTTTATTTATGAATATAAAGATGTAAGTAGTCTAATTCAAAATTCCAAAATATTGTCTAATATAAAAGGCAAGTGTCTCCTTGACTTCTCAAACTATACTAAGATTATCTAACTAATAGCATGAAGGAATTCTATTTGTATTGAAAATATTTTCAAATAGCAATTCATTGCATCGATAATAAGGTTAGAGTAAATAAACGATTCAAGCTCCTTACAAAAACCAATTTAGCTATCCACTTCAAATTGATAGCTAAGCAATATCTAAGATAGGGATCTTGTTCAGGCTAGTATAGGAGTGAGTCCCTTCAAATTTCAGGACACATGCAAGATATCTATTACGATGTTCTTTTAAGCAGTTTATTAAATATTTTTAAAAAAAATTCGAATATAACCTCTCTAATTTTTAAAAGTAGGGGTAAGATCTGGTTACTATATATACCTTTTAATTGGGTTCAAAAGAATCAGGACATCATGAGGAAACTTACAACTGCAAATGATATCGGCAATAAATTAGACAACAAAAAATCATATTAAAAGAAATATAATATTATTATATGGTTTGACCAATCGACATACATATGAAAGACTATTATAAAAGAAACATAAAACTGTTGAAAGAAAATCCCCCCCTAAAAGAACTCTTTTAACACATTATATTGTGGAGTATATTGCATTTTTAGTATGAGAAGAAGGGTTTTCAATTCATAGAGTTTCAAATTTTTCCTCTAAGGAAAGAATAACCAAATAAGAAACAAAATTGTATTTTTCTTTGAGAAAAAGTGAAAACAATTATGATAATACTTTGACTTTCCTTCCAAGGAAAAGTAAACTCGAATATGGTAAGAAATCAAGTCAAAATCCTAACACTTTCCCGACATCCCACTTATAAAAATATATTGAATTTGTTGTTGTTGAATTTAAATTTTATATTATTTAAATGAACATAAAAGTAAAAATTTCACTATTAATTAAATATTTATTAGAGCCCGTTTGGATTGACTTAAAAAGTAGATTTTAAGTAAAAAATTAAAAGTCAAACTGAAATGACTTTTAAGTCAAAAAATAAAAAATAGGGGGAGACCTACTTTTGGTTTTTGACTTATTTTAAGTCATTTTTTACTTTGTCAAACACTTCCTAACATATTTTAAGTCATTTCTGACTTATTTTAAGTTATTTTTTATATTTGTCAAACACTTCCAAAAGTTAAAAACTGGCTTTAAAATAGGTTTGACCAACTTTTAAGTCAATCCAAACACCCTCTTTGCCTCCCCTTGAGCCACAGATAAATAGTTAGTGTAAATTTCATTAGTTAGATAATTTTTTAGTTCTCTTCTTAATATTTTAAGTTTAATTATTTTGTTTGAATCAGATAAACAATTCTTTTCTTTCGTATTTGTTTGATTTTATTCGCTTGGTGTTTCTTGATTAGTCTCTAATACTGTTTTCTGCCTATTTAAATTTGACACAGTTTAATTATCTAAATCTATAGTTATCTGAGTAGTCTACCACGAAAGGATTATTTTTTTCTTAGTCAGAGATCTTGAATTTCAATCTTACGTTCAAAACATTGTTATATGGAGATACACCTAGGTATTTGTATTTTAAAAAAATTGTTCGATAATTTTTCATATAGTTTGAAAAAATTACATATTGTCTTACTAATTAATAATTTCGTACGAAATTTCAAGTTAGATACACCTAGGTATGTGTATTTTTGCTACTAGATAGACTCTAGAATACAAATTCACACAGGGAGAGACGAGCGAGAGAGGAGAGAGGCAAGCAACATAGGAGGGAGGTGACCAAGAGAGTCTATGTATTCCAGATAAATTTTGAACTACAGATATGAACGGAGAGAAGCGATTGTGAGAGAGGGAGAGAGGCGAGTGAGAGAATCAAATACATGTGAATCTAGTTGGATATAGTATTGTATGTCGAACAAATTACACCTAATTTTGACTCATGTATCCGAGATACATATATCTGAACACGTCAAATACATGTATCCAAAATACGAATTCTAGTAAGAATAATTTGCTCCTAAACTAGTGAGATTTGTATCGTTTGCTCTATATAAATTTTATTACTACTAATAAATGGCACGGGCAATTAAACAAGAAGGAAAGGAGTAAACGCCGGACCTAAAACAATTTTTAGACCTCTATTTTATGTTTGTTGCATGCAAATTATTGCCTATCTCAAATTTCAAACGTCATTAAACATAATTAGTTTTACACCTCTCTTATTCTTAGCCCCCCAAAAAATCCAACAAAAATACACTAAAAGCTTTTTTTTTCATTTGCTTTCTCACAAATTCTTTTTCAATAAAGTCATGGCATTACCACTTCTCTCAATTTTCCTTTTTTCATCTCTAACCTTATTTTCTCTAACAGAATCCAAACTCAATGTTGACTATTACAACAAAACATGTCCTCAATTTGACAAAATCATCCAACAAATCGTCGTCGATAAGCAACTCGCGGCCCCCACCACCGCGGCTGGGGCCCTCCGCCTCTTCTTCCACGATTGCATGGTGGGAGGATGTGACGCGTCGTTATTGATTTCCTCAAATTCCTTTTCCCAAGCCGAGCGTGACACAGATATCAACCTCTCCCTCCCGGGGGACGCTTATGATGTTGTCACACGTGCAAAAACCGCATTAGAACTCCAATGCCCTGGCATTGTATCTTGTGCAGATATTTTAGCTGTTGCAACTCGTGACTTGATTACAATGGTTGGAGGTCCATTTTACAAAATTCGCCTAGGGAGAAAAGATAGCTTTGAATCGTACGCAAAAGATGTTGAAGGACATATTGCTAGGCCTAACATGACTATGGACACAATAATCAATATGTTTGCATCAAAAAATTTAAATGTACAAGAAATGGTGGCATTAATGGGTGCACATACAATTGGATTTTCTCATTGTTCGGAATTTAGCAAGAGATTATTCAAATTTAGTCAGACGTCAGAAGTTGATCCTACTATGAACCCTACATATGTGCAAGCGTTACAAACCTTATGTGGGAATAACACGAAGGATATGGCTGCATTCAATGACGTGATGACACCTGGCAAATTTGATAACATGTATTTCATCAACTTGCAAAAGGGGCTAGGGTTATTGGCATCTGATCAAGCTATGATTTATGACCAAAGGACAAAGCCTTTTGTGGAGCTTTATGCAAAGGATCAAGATGCATTTTTCAAGGCATTTACACATGCAATGGAGAAAGTAAGTGTTTATCAAGTTAAATTAGGGAAAATGGGAGAGGTGAGACGTAGATGTGATGTTGTGAATCAATTACAAGTAAATCCAAACAAGAAAATTGGTAGTTAATTAATTAATTAGGTTGATTATTACTATTGATGAGGAAGGATTACAATTTCAAGACATGTTTTAGTGTCAAGGTGCTTTTGGATTATAATATGTATAGTTTCCATAGAACATGACATGTATTATTATTTTGTTCCAATGTGAGCATTTTTGACCTCTTGTAATTTCAACATTTGGCTATAGAAAATGTCTGCATTGTGTAAAGAATTAGAGTCCCTTGTGACATTTTCTTTTTATTTAAGTCATTGATCTCATCTTTATATAAAGATGAATGTATTAATCACATATTTATAATCATGATTGTATCACTCTTGCAAGTTTGGGATAAGTTATCTCACTTTCAATATGAAATAACTAATTCCATCATTTTAATACGTATGGTGGGGTAAAATAATTCCAGGACTAATTAATATCCATAACAAAATGTGGGATAAGATAATCTCACATTTTATTATGAAATTATTATCCTTATCGCACCAACTAAACGACATTCATATCAGATGACTTCTTAAGAGCTCATCAGAAATATCCTACCCCTCTCAGGTTTGGGGGGGGGGGGGAGGGGGTTGTTGAACATGGGGTGACAACTGCTAGATTAGCATGAGCTTTGCCAGCAACAAAATCCAATATAGCTTTTGGCAGAATCTAGTTGGTCTATTATATATTCTATCAAAGTGTTCACAAACTCCCAAGAAAGTAATAAAAAGATGTAAATGCTGACTTATAATATACATATTAGGCATCTGAGGACAAAAGAGCAACAATCTTGTATCTTTCACTTTTTTGTATTTAGTTCTTTGTCTGAATTAACAAAAGAACCAACCTTTTTTTACCACTTAAACACACACACACAAAAGCATAGCACATTCAAGAAAGACTTGTGATTGAATAATGCAATTTACATGTGTGAGTGTTCGAGGAAAGAATTTTACAACAGAATTTTTTGTGTGCTTCCCGTGTCAACACCATTCCATAAAATTAACAATATTTCAGCGCAACAGTGATGCCTAGCTACTGCAATGAAGTCCCTTCGAAAGAATTCTTGAAGTCCTGCAACAGGTTCGTTGCTTGGACTAAAAGAAAGTGTACCTCCACAACTACTCATTCAGCTACAGCGTTTCTCTATAAACTACATGTAAAATAGAAATATAAATGTATAGCAGTCGAAAGGAAGTGATAGGATATGACAAAAAGAAGCTCACCCTAATTAACAAGCTTTCCTTTTGTCAACCTTTAAGGGAATGTTGAACCATTTCTTCTTCTTCATCCGGTCTCTTAAAGGTTTCTTGTCTTTTACAGGGCAATCTTCACTGGCTGCCTTGGATCCACCTTTGTTCTTACTTCGATTGCTACTACTACTACTACGTTTCATCACGGGAAGACTTGTATATGAAGCATGAATTTCATTGCGGTGCTTAAGAAGCTCATCAATCTATTGATTAGCAAAGAAGTTAAAGCAATAATTAAACTTTTGTCCTAGGAATATAAAATCACTTCAAATAGGTAACGAAATTAGAGTTGCAGATGAAGTTCACAAAGCATCAAACTTACAGCTTGCATTTCTTGAGCATATCTACTTGTCATCTCAGTAAATTGTGTTAAGACCTGTCAATTAAAAGAAGGAACCAATAAGATCGAAGAAACATAAAGAAAGAGATCGCCAATTAATGAGCGAAGGAGCACAGACCTCCCTATATTCTGTTTCAAACTTGGACAGTTCCACTCTTTTTGACAAAATATGAGCTTCTACTGCTCTAAGATTCCCTTTTTCCTCGGTAAAAGGTTCAGCGCAGACCACTTCAATGGTGTAGTTCACAGATTTAAAAAAATTGTCACCTGCAAAAGTCAACCAGGAAATAGAGAGAGGTGCTGAGTATCGTATTTCCATTGAATTGCATCGAGAGTTCAGGTTGGCAAGGGAAAGATACCATAAATTGCAAAAACATGTGTGCCAGCTTTGAGCTCAGTTATCTCGCATGGTTGAAATCCATCCAGTTTCTTGAAAAATGCAGAGTCCGGATCCTTTGTGGCTGCTGCCTATATATTAGCTCAAGCAGCAAAATAATGTGAACACATGAACACAAAACTGAAGAGGAACATGCAAAAATTGACATTATGCATAGATATAAACTCACCGATGTCTGGGTTTGATCCATGTGATATACTGGGAAACCAAGAAAATACATGCCAGCAGATGTGACTTTCCCTGTTTTTGAACTATCTTCCTGCATAGAAGTCTCAATAAATTTACAGCAGATATTATTGAAAGACTGTCAGGATCATAAACCAGATTAGTATCAACAATGATAGAGGATATTTGGCAACCAAAGGACTGTGACTGATCTGAGGGCAGATGGGCTAACTTATATGAGGGTATATGAAAATCGGATGCAGCAAAATTGAAAGAACATGAACTCAGCATAAGCGGAAGAAAAGTAAATTGAGAAACTTTATTCCCCGTCTGGAGTCAACCCTTAGGAACAACTGCAGAGGTGCAGCCCTCGAAACCCAGGGATGATGGACCCTCCCCTTTACCCTTCCCCACTTAAATAGTAGGCTTAGTTCGCTTGACATAGGGCCTGAACTCTTGGCTTAAGCCACAAAGTCCCCCAATCTTTGTCAAGTGAACTTCAGCCTGGGGGCAAATGAGAAACTTATTATTGTTGCTAAAAAAGGATCTTTTAGGATTAGACATAAACTTCTTGATTCGAACAGAGAACAAACATCCATATCCACATATTCAAAAGAAAAAAGGAGCTCATTGTGCTCTTCAAGCCTAAACTACCATGAAATTTGAAGTGTGATCCTAGATTACTTGACCACAATAAGGAGCAAGCAAACGAACGGAAAGAGATTCAAACCTGTAATGCAAGGCTTAGTCCACCATTTTCTTCTTGGTCAAAGTACAATAGCTGCACACACACAATTCAAATTACCAAACTGTGACAAACTCAAAACAGATCAACACAATGAAAAAAGTTGAGTTAATCCAAAAAACAAATTGAAGTAAATAGATCATATTATAATCAATGATGGAAATCATAGTATGATACTCTCAGATGAAGAAAGCAGGTCTGCTGATGCTGGGTTGTCATATTAAATTAGTCTGAAATCAGTATCTCTGCTTGATGATTCGGTACAAAAGAGAATATCGAAAGCATCTAAGAGTTTGTGTCTATCAAATGATTTATCAGGAAAACAAAAGAGAGCCCATCTGAGGATGGATATATTTGGAAATATTCTACAAGCACACTATTAAGCCACTAACTAGGTTAAATATAAAATATTGCTAAGTGATACAAATAAGTCTTTAAGTCTGCAAATGCAACAGTAAACCTAGAAGTCCTTTATTAGTAAGGTAGCAGTCTTTCAGTAGAAAAAGCTCTCCACTTTTATTTTGCCAACTGACCAAAATGAATTTTCTATCATCAGAATTCTGAGTCCAAGTAGCAAGCATTCGGTTGAACAAATATACACAATAAAGTAAACCTAAGCATATTTGGCTTTAGATTTTGACAGACCTTAAATTTGCTTTTTTCTCGTGAATGAACTCGGCAAACAAGGCCCCCTTTCGCTTCCTTTTCTGTTATTGTTACAGAGTAGAAGTGAGCAGACTGTTTCTCTACCTGTTAAGAAAGAAGATAAGAACTTCTGCAGTATTTACATTTGAACAAGAATGAATGACAAAGATTTAGATAGATACCTTCTTACACAAAGGTTGCCCAAGTGGAAGTGGTTGAATAGATACTGAACCATTTAAGGCTTCCTCTAGAACAGTTGCAGAGACTGTGGTTTTTATTGGTACACCAAGCTTACTGCTCATAATGAAATAACAAAAAACACATTATGGAGCATAAATTTCGTGAGAAGTCTGAATTTAACAAAAACGAGCATAAAGATTACAAGCAACATATACTGACCTAAAGAGTGCAGCAAACATAGTATTCACGGTTCCCAAACTTGACAGATCAAGCTCCAAATCTTGGCTTTCTGACTCAACAGCCTGTTTAAATAATACTTCGATTAGGCAGATCACCAGCATTCTCATTTTTTTTCTAGTAGGGAGAATGCACAGAGAAAGCCTAACTCTTAATCGATAGATAGAGACCTAAGATAAAGAGCACTACAAAATTCTAACAGAAACAAATTATCAACCAGAAGGCATCATATGCTTAGGGTAACTAATTTAACTTCTTGCCCTACAGATTATACTGAGGAAATAAAACAACCTCAAAGCCAGCTGAGTCATATTGACGCCTTTTATCTTGATCAGATAAAATGTTATATGAAAAGGTGACCTCCTTGAACATGTCTGCTGCTTTAGGGTCATTTGCATTCTTGTCAGGATGATACCTACAATATGCAAAAGTGTCAGCAGAAGAGAAAACAATATAACCCCCATCAGACAAGAAGGATCATAACTTGCATCCTGATATATACAAAAAGGACTTAAAATCACAAACTGTGATGGAATACTACTTCTCAATTCCCATGAAAGCAATATTTTAAAAATTAGTTGTTAATAGTTTTACAAACATTTCTGTGATAATTTCCAGTCATCCAGAACCAACTTTGTGACTGCTGCCATGGAAATATTTTAGAACTTTGATGTATCAATTTCAAAGGTAACTTTCAGAAACTACCATACACTGAAGCTACAATGAGTAATGAGAAAGATAAGACTAACAAAAGATCAATGTAAGGAAGCCAACAAATTATGGATTACAAATTATTTCCTATAGAATCAAATTCGAACTAATTCTCAAGTATAACTGAAACGATACCATTTCCAAACGAACTCACTTGCTGAAATATTAAACTCTTCCAGAATCCTGATCAAAACTACCACTTCTCCTTTGATACCAAATCACAAAACAGCAAAAATAATTCTTTGACAGTTCTTTTTTTCCTCTTGAATTTAACAACACAAGAACATTAAGGAAAAGATCTTTAGTTCTCCAAATTTAGTTACTTTAGAGGCAGGTTGCAGACCTAAAACTAAGAAAATAATTCCCACTCAAATTCTGTGAACAGGTTGAAATTTCAAATGAATGAAATAAATTGCACAGCGGATTAAAAGAAAAACAAAGAAAGGTAAAAGCTCTTATCTGGTAACAATAACACACTTTATAGGAAACAAGCTAGCACCCCTTTCTACAAAATTTTCCTCAATTTTTTTCTTCTAAAAACAAATCCTCAGAAACAACAGAGCTTCAGTATTGATGCATCATAACACTTATTGCTAACATTTCTATATAACTAAGCCTACAGAGCTACCATTCCCAAGTAAAGTTATTTTATTTATCACAGGGGTAATAGCAACAGCACATATCACAAAGTCTAAAACTTTCTCCCCTTTCCACTCTTTTTTTTGGGCGATAACCGTGGTTTCCCGAACAGCTTGTACACACCTTGAATAATTCCACAGGATACATCTCACCACTCACCAGCAAAGCAACATGTACCAGGTAACTCAATGCACCTCGACTAATTCTACATGATACATGTCACCTCCCACCAGCAAACATGTACCAGGTAACTCTACGCACCTTGACTAATTCCGCGGGATACATATCACCTCTCACTAACAACATGTACAAACATGTACCAGGTAACTCTATCCACCAAGCCTAGAACATATAGGAAGAAATCAACCAGTGTTTTGTATCTGCTGATACCTCATAGTGCTCAACCCACTTCATTGACCACTAGGCAACACCCTTGAGTGCCCCTTTTCTTCCACACTTCAGACACCCCAAAAGACAAAAGATACAATAAAATTAAAACAACACAACATGGGTTTTCAAGAAAACACTTCTACAATACCAAAACCAAAAGAAATTACATAAAAGATCAAAACTTCAATGAAAAGAGCAAAAAACTTAACATACTTCAAAGCTAATTTCCTGTAAGCACTTTTGATTTCTTGATCTGTAGAATTCCTGGAAACACCTAAAACCTCATAAGGATCTCTCCTTAGAGGCTTTTCTGCCTCACCCTTCTCTGATTTTGACTTATGCCCTGGCATTCTTCTTCTTCTTAGCACACACTTCAAGGTCACAACTTTAGTTTTTTTTTTCCAAAAATTTCAAGAAAACACTAATGCTATTTCATAAAGATCGAAACTTGAACCTTAGAAACTATTAATTCTCTCATACCCAAATCAAATTTTCCAAGAAATTTTTCTGGGAAAATCTTGGGGTATTCGAAAACCCTAAAAAAAGAAACCTGAGGTTCCAAGCTGGAAGAGAGCTGTGTGTAAGACTGAAAGGAGAGAAGACTTTAGATTTTTCTTTAGAGAGATGAAATTTTCAAAATTTTCGAAGTTTGTATACTGTTCTTGCTATTATACGCAGTGGGTATATTGCGCCACTGTTTGAGTCTGTGTTTGGGCACGTGCGACTCATACGTCCAAATTAATTTAAATGTGTTTTTAAATTAATTTTAAAATTACCATCAAATCAATAAATATAATTATTATTTAATTGTTATCAATTTTGATTTGATTATTCGATTATTAATTACACCCAAAAATAAAATCAAAAGACAAGATGAGAAATAAAGAAACATACTTATTTGGAATACTTTTTGTTTTGGAATTTTGTTCTTTTATAAAGAAATTTAGATCAAAACATATATAAAATATTTATAATTATTTAAAACATATATAATATATATATTTATCGATTCAGTTTTTCCTTTGATTTTTCTAATCAAATCTTATTTATTTTAAGGTTAAATCAAATCAAATCCAAATAAAATCGATTTATTTAAGGTATAATACATAAATATGTCGTTTAATTTAGTTTTAACGTATATTTATGTTCTCCAATTTTGAGTGTGCACAAATAAACACTTAAACTTATATAAAATTGAATAAATACACACATATTATACGTGGAATCCTACTTGACAATTTGCGTCCTACATTATGTTACGGCGTAAGACTCAACATGTGTCTGACAAGTATCTACTTATGTACATAAAAAATTGAAGAACATAAATATAAAATCAAATCAAATTAAAAAATAATAATTTAATTATATCTTTATTTAATAAATTTAATTCGATTTTTATTCAAACAGTAAAAACGCCTACATATGTCCACTAGTGAAGTGAGGTGCGTAATGCGCACTGGGCGTAGAAAAGAATTGGGGTCGATTTTGGATTTTGAAGAGTTTGTGGGGTTGCTGAGGTGGCAAAAAACAGAAAAAATGAACTGTATCTTATTCATAGCCACCATGATTAATGGTGTAAAGGAAATTAAACTCATTGAGATCGCAATCAATGGAGTTAGGGGAATGATTAGGAAATTTGACCTTAAATACACAATTTATGACATTTTAATCATACTATATACTTTTTGGTTCATGATTTACAACACCTTTAATTTACACGCTCATCGGCTCATGCATGCTAACATGCTTTCATAATTCACACATATACAACGTATTTTTTGTACATGTATATCGATATATATACAACATATATTTTATAGATGTATATCAACACATATTTATGTGTGATGAGATTATACCTAAATAAAAAAGATGAAACAAGAGAGAAAGACGAACATAGGTGAAACTAAAAATTTAAATTTGTTGATTTGAAAATTTTATGAAATTAAAGATGGAGGATTTTTTTAAAAATTAAAATTGTACACTTAAGTCACGAAAGATATATATTTTCATCTATATTATAACATTGATATTTTTGACTCATCAATCATCATATAACGAATTGATACATCATTGATAAGCTAATGCATAACCTCTCAACTTCTTTTCACGTATTTTTACTTTTTTATATTTTGAATTTTTTAAAGAAATTTTTTCGCACCACCACCAGGGGAGTAGCTATGCTATAGTCAGGTGTTCATTCATTGGAAAATAATAATGTATATATATAAGTAAAATAATACATGAAGTGATTAAATAACATATTTTGGACACCTTTGACAGAACAATGTGTTGTAGCCTAGTGGTTTTAGATGCCATGAAAGAGTCCTAACCGCTCATGTGTTTGAATGTCACTAGCAACAATTTTTTTCCCTTTTCTGAACACCCTTCGTGAAGTTCTTGACTCCGCTACTTAGTCCACCACTAGGTTGTATCAAGTCCTTTCCTATTTTGTGGAGGAGAACTATAGGTAGATTTATAGTGATGTAGGTCTCCTTGTAGTCATTTTCTATGTACACTATGTAAGTTTTAAAGTCCCTTTTATTGTGGTCCTATGTTGTTTTCGTCACAATATCACATTTTCTCAAATAACTTTTAATTTTGTTACTAAAGTTTTTCACTTCCTAACAAATTGGCTAAAGCAAAAATTGATCGTTTGCTTTTTTAATTACTTCTCTGGTCTCAAAATATTTGTTCATACATACATAACTATTAATTAAAGGTCCAAAATTAATTATGAAGTGGCCATTTGTCAAAAAAATTGAACATCTAATGTTACTTTGAACCATTTTGTCGGCAAACGAAAACAATAGAGAAATTCAACTTTTGTCGGTAGGTTTTTATTTTTTTTAAGTCGATAAGTCGGTAGCTAATTTAGAAGTGAGTTATATATGTATTAAATTTTATATAAAGAATATTATGTTTGATAGATTGATTATGAGGTAAGTTATTTATGCATAAAATTAATATGAGATTTGATTTGCAATATAAAATCCTGCATAACTAATATATATATATTTGCATCATTAAATCACTTATATATAATAATAAATTTTAATATGTTGAGTGGCAATATATTGTTTATCCAATTTTATTGAAATCTTTATCCATTTGGATCCTATGATTTCTATACTTTGCCGTCTTTACACTGTTGTTAGATACTAATTTCGTTTTTAAAAGAGTGATACAATTCAAAGTACAACTCACAAATTTAACTTTTAGTGTGAATTTGTCTGTGATATATTATAAATAATATAATAAAGTTCACATATCATTAAACTAATGAGTAATATAATATCAGTGGCTATATTTTATAAATAGTTAATTAAGACTATTTATTCTCTTAGCATCTAACCGTGCATAATTAATGTATCTTTGTATAATTATAGTATAAAGTTTGAAGTTAATAATAAAACAATAACAATAACATAATTCAAAAAGATGTTCGAAAACTCTTAACTTGAGTACGTAGTATTATGAAATTTCTTTGCTTGATTAAGTACACTCTAAAAACAAGTGATAATATTAGTGTGCATAATGGACAAGAAAACTAGTAAACATTAGCAAATAAATTATCATTAGAAAAGTATAAGGAAAAATAATTCAAAGTAATTAGTTGCCTAAAGTATGTAGTTGTGTGGTTATGATAAATGAGTTAGGATAAAACTGCATGATATTTATAGTTGGTGGTGCTGATTAATGTACAATAGGAATTAGTGAGGGTGGTTGTGCAACAAAAATAAATTAGTAGCTAGCTTAAGGTTATCTTCATATAATATCTTAATTGCTTTAAAACTTTATATGTTCAATTATAATTATGTCTCAATGCCAAGCAATTATATGAACATTTATTGATCATATTGCTCCAATAATAATAATTTGATCTAATAATTAAATAATTTATATATGACAATTTCAATTTCATAATAGAAACATTCAAATATTATAATCACTAAACTTGAAATTGTTACAAGAAATTAAATAGAATTAACAAACTAACAAAGAAATTACATAACAACAACAGAGTACTAGTAAAATAAGAGAACTATTGAAGAAGAAAATTAGAAGAGAAGTGAGGAGCTTAGACTTTGCGGAAAAGGATGAGAGGACTAGATATTTTTAAGAATAATCCGTATAAATCATTTTTTCTTATATGTCGTCCTTTTGGATAGTTGTTAATTGAGATTGAGTCCCAACTATTGCCTTTCTGAAGGTCTTTCGGTTTTGTTACTTCTTCTTAGCCCAATAACTAGTTGTATGGTATTCATATTGAAATCATTTTTTCATATAGTGAGATTTTTGACATAAATACAAACTAGGAAAAATTACCTAAATACACATCTTATTTTACCATAATCTCTAAAATTCCCTATCATCTAAAATAATTTTAAAAATTACCTCTCGGATACATTACTCTCCTCTCGTTGATACATGCCTATCCCCTCTCGGATACATCTCTCAGATACATCCCTCCCCTCACGGATACATCTCTCCCCTATGTATCCGGATATCCTATCCCTCTCTGATACATCTCTCTCCTCTTGGATTTTTTTTTTTTCTATGTATCTGGATGTCCAGTGGTGTATCCGAAAGTCCAATGATGTATCCGAAAGTCCAAGTGATGTATTCGAAATTCATAAATTTTAAGGAATTTTGCAATTTGAAAAAAAACAATATAATTAGCTTTTAATACGATGTGATTTATGTAAATTATACTACAAACTAATCTAGCCCCGAAGCACGTATCAAACACACACACACCCCCAAAAAAAAGTGTACAATAATATATTTGAAAATGAAATAACTATTACAAAATCCTTTTGGATGTAGGGGTCCAATATAATGTCATTATATACGTTGAAAAGCATGTCCCATCTCTTTACTTCAGTGGAAATTTGTCTTTTGTTACAGAAATAAATAGGCAGAAACTAATCAAGTAAAATTGAAAAGAAAATAAAATTATCTGGCATTTGCATGACTTGTTAAATTTACTTTATTTGTCTGCATTTGCAAGAAAACAGAAAAAAGTATATCCACCTTATTGTACTTTATTTTGTGCTAAACTTTAGAACCATTTTATAAAAATGTCAAAAGTAATTGTAAAAAGAAATTGTCAAATAGAGAAAACATCAAATCAAAATTTTAAACTTTAATACTTTAACAAATTAAAATTAATGAAAATCGTAAACATGTCATAGAAATGAAATGGTGTAAAATATTTTAAGGCATCTCAAGTTGAAATATTGGGCGACTTGGGAGGGATAAGTTATTAATTTGATCATCGATTGATCAAATATAACATAATGAATGTGATTTTTTTATTATTAAATAAAGATTTTAAGGTCTGAATCGTAATAGAATTTTTTTTTAATATAGAAAATACTTCTCCTCTTGTGGGGCTATATACAACGAATCTGAATTAGTCAAGTCAATGACTTCAAATACCAAATGGTTAAAATAAAAGTTTAGTGATTGACATTGTTAAGTTGTTGAATTGTTTAGTGAATTTTTATTTTTTTGGTGAATTTAGTGAAAATTTTGAGAGTTACTTAACAGCTTTCACTAACAAAGGCAAAGGGGTTTTTTTCCTTAATAAAGCTAGAGAGTAAGATGGGACTTGATACCTAATTTTGGCAGCAAATAATTAAGGATTCTCTCTTAAAATAATAAGAAATGACCCATATGACAAAAACTATATATAATTAAAAGTATCACATCTATGCACGAAAATATATTTGATCATAAAATTTTAAATTTTAGAATTTTCAAGAATTTTTTTTAAAAAAAAAATCAAGTTACTCACAAATAATAAAAAAATAACTCAAATTTTTATTCATAGCCAAATGTAATTTAATTTTCAAATATTATTTTCATTTTAAAAATAAAAATTATTTTTTAATAAAAAATTCACTACGCCCGCTTATCATGATAAAGTTTATCTAGCCTATATTCTTTCCCGCTTTGATCTCTTACCCCCTTTTCATCAAACACTTATCCAAAAAAGAAATTAAAAGATGACTAGAGAAGAATATATTTACATGTAGATAGATAATATGACTTGACAATAATATTTCTAGATAAAACAATTATAAGATGATAAAATAAGGTATAAAGTGATAACGTCAAAGTGTGTTTAAATTAATTCTAACACCATCACTATTTAAAGGGAAAACTATGTACATAATATAACATAAATAACTATACCATCTCAAAGTTATGATTTAGGGCATCTGAATTCATTGTCATCAGTCACTATCAAGGTCCGCGGTTGGAAGTAACCAAACAATCCCGCAAGAAAATATCTATATCTTTGTATCGATGAAAAAGTATTGCCTAATTTATGTGCTCAATACATAGTGGTTGAATGTTGGTTTTGAAGGTTTCTTCGATAAAATCTTACTTTCTTCATATATAACATAAAATAATATTCAATACAAAATGTTGAATATTGTGTTTTTTTTTTCCCGAATTACTCAAAGAAAAAAACAATAGTATTATTTAGCTATCAATGTACATATATATATACCTTTGCTTCAGTTGTGCTAGTTTTCAAGGACAACGTGATACTTTAACTCTCAATTTCCAGCAAAGGTTCTCAACTAAGGCAAGCTAAAGGTATTTCTTAGTCTGAACAAACGTAAATTAAGAGTAACAATGAATGCATTATCTAAATCAACCATGTTACCTAAGGTCAAACTTGATCGCCAATTCAGAACTCATGACTTTGATTCCATTCAATCGTTTACATAAACAATGAGATAAGAATTTTAGACACGAGAATGTCGAGCAAACCTTTCGAGGAAATCCCTCAGAATGGTTGCACAATCTATATTCAGGACTTGTAGCTTAGTAGAAGCACACAAATCAGGTTTCAATACTTTCGATGATGAACTAAACAAGTAAAACTCTCATAGATTTTGAGCTTTTGTTTCTACTTTATAGAATTAACTTTATAGACACAATTAATGTTGTCCGTAACAATTGTTTGATAACATGCATGGTTGACACTATATCCGGTTTTGGGTACTTTGACCGAATCCGAGGAAGAAATTGTGGATGAATCTAATGATTTCTTTAATCAAAATAAAAATTAAGGTGAAATTGAAAAATGAGATACCTGGATAAATAAATTTCTAATATCACTCTCTTTCCTTTTATCTCCTTCCAACATTTTCCTTTTGATCAATATTTCCTCCTTAAGGTTTTGTTGAGAATATAATTAACTAATAAAAATGTGCTCTCTCTAATAGCTTAAGCTTTAAGATGAGAGAGTCACACACTTCAATATGGTATCAGAGCAGGCAGAGATCCTAGGATCGAATCTCACCATCACCCATATCAAAAAGAATTTCCACGTGCTTGGCCCATAAAAAAGAATCAGGCCTGCACGACGAGGGGGCATGTTGATTGTTGAGAATATAAGTAACTAATAAAAGTGTGATCTCTCTAACAACTTAAGCTTGTAGATGAGATGGTCACACACTTCAACATATAATCCCATAATTTAGGTTTTATAACTCTATTTTTAGATATTTGAATTATTTTTAGTAGAATCTCCACACCCATATCCATATAGGAATCTGTATCTCCAAATCTTAAAATTTAAATAATAAAGGATCCGATCTCTAAACCCACACCCGAGTCCGAGCAACTTAGGCAATGATAAGCTCATTGTGTGGACTAAATACTTGTTACTTATTGCCGAAGTACAAAAAAAATTATCCACCCCTAAATGAATGATGTGAGATTCAATCATACCTCAAATCAAATAGGGGATAAAATTAATCTAAAACTTTATCCAGAAATTATTATTTTTATCCCATCATACCAAAAGATCATGGTTTTCACTAAAGTGATTGACTTAATTCAACCGGATTTGTACATAATCTAGCTTCGACTCTGATTATATATTTATAATTGCTTATAAAAAATACAGGAAACTTTTACAACATTTTTCTAATATATTTAGATAACATTAAATCAATATGAACTTAATTGCATGCGACGTAAACAATAAAAATTCATATAGTTGACCCTAGAAGTTATAATTTTATTATTATTTTTGGATGTTGAGCTTAATTAAATCTTAGGATATACTGCTTAATATTGTTGGAAAAGGTTTAAATAAGTTACTATATTTATAAAATGATCAGGTAGCTGGGAGAATCCAGAAAAAAATTAAATAATTTAATTACTATGTTAGTTGTTTATGTTTTTTTTTTTTTTTATATATATATATATATATATATAGTTTGGAAAGTATAAAGTTTTATAGTTTGGAAAAAAATTAAACAAGTTACAAACAATTAGCAGCAATATATATTAGATTAAAGAATTCCTTCATTATTATACTCATGGTAAGATACACCTTGTTTGGATGATTGTTACGTATCGTTTTTTAATATATCATATTATATTATATTGCGGTGTGTTATATTCTATTGTAATAGTTTTATAGAATTGAAAATGTCTTATAAGAATATTTTGTTATGTATTTGAGTGCTTAGTTGAAATAAATAATAGTTATGTACGTGCCTAATATAAATAAAATTTGCTCGCAAGTTTAAGACGTTTTCTATGTATTAAGCTTTAAATTGTCTTCTATTTCCTACTTAGAGTACTTGTCCCTAAAACTTTTTTACAAAATTGTTTCATTTGATACATAATAGGAAATTTCTTAATTACATTATAGAACTGACTACATTTGTAACTAAACTTTTTATATCCTGTGGCTACTTTAAAAGTGAACCTAAATAAGAATTAAAATGGTACATGATTATGATAAACAAAAAAAGGGAAATCACTAGAACATATGAGGAAAAACTTTAAATTTTGATGAAGACCATTTTTTAAGGCTTAATACATTAATAGCCATATAAATGTTTTTCCATTGATTGATTCTATAACTCTGAAGTTTCTTATGTTTTAATTTCGAATGAAATATTCCTAGTGTTTTAAAATAGTCCTTTATTTTAGTCTTAAGGAAACAAGACATTGTGTTATATTATCTAAAATGTTCGTTCCGTAGACACATTAACTAACTATTTTAAAATAGCACCTCATAATTATATGAATTAAGTGAATAAGTTGAATAACGTTAGACATGTTCCAATTGAGGAAGATGTGTATAATTGAAGAAAATAATATATTTTAACCGATTAACTTATTTACGTGATAATGATCATCATTTAAGATCACGCGCAATTTTTTTTTCTAAATTTGAATTGAAAGTGTCTTATAAAAATACTTTATAGTTCGTTCAGATACTTAATTGAAATAAATTATAATTTGAGTGTCTAAGTAAAATTTGTTCGCAAAGTAAGAGGTTTTTGTCTACGTATTAGATATTTAAATTTGACTACAAATTACCTGGCCAA
>JAJOOS010022323.1:0-30581 GCA_029582725.1 Solanum chiquidenum | reverse complement strand
ATCATGAGAATTTGACCTCTTGCTTGTGAATAGCTATCATTCAAGCCCATCATGAATTGAAGTAAACGCTGATATTGCATTTGTTCCACATATTCCTTAGACTTAGAGCAATCACAGCTAGGTGGAGGCAAAATAGAATCATACTCATCCCACAAATTTTTCAATTTTGTGTAATAAGCAGAAACAGACAAAATTCCTTGTGTAAGCGTAAATATATTTCTATGCAATTGATACAACCTCGATCCATTGACCTTATCAAATCTCTCTTTGAGATCAAGCCATACCTGATGTGCACTGGAGGAATAAAGGATTCCACTAAGCAGTTCTTTACTCACATTCTTTACACTAGCACCATGTAATATTGTCTTGTCGATATTTATGATAATATTTTTAAATTATAATTAAATTTAAAAAATTATAAAAAATTTAAAAAATATACTTTTAAGAAAAGAGGGCTGACTCGGCAAAACCCGTAGCCCACGTACTTGTGGGCTGGACCGACCATTTTCTGGCCCACATCAAAAATGGGCTAGCCCCGCATGATCCGTCAAATTTCAAAGCATGTATGAATTAGCCCGAAAGAGGTGGACCAACCCATATTGGCAGCTCTATTAAATTCCATCATTGGCCAACAATATTTTGTGTGTTGAAGGACCAAAACAAGACCACATATTAAAATATTATTATATTATATTATATATGAATAGTAATTTGATCTCATTTTCTCTTACAAATTTACAAGTCAACCTGTCTCATAGATTAGAAATAACAAATCAATAAAAGAAACCAAAGAGGTATTTCTCTTCCTAAATTTTCTTATTCTATGCTAAACAATTACTCTTTATACTTTTGCTACCTCAAGTTGATTGAGATGATTTACATAATATTTTTAGTGTAAAGGGAAAAGTGAATGAAAATATGAAGAAAAAAAACACACTTGCTTTTGTTTCTGTTGTTTCAAATGTAAATCACCTTCTGTTGTTTTCTTTTTTATTTTGAAGAAAACATTTTATTATATTGCAAAGTGGAGTTTTTTTCCGCCGCTTATCAATGAGAAATTTGTATTATAAAAATGATTTTTTAATTCACTTTTTCACGAACTAGCTCACTAAAAAGAATTGGAAAACAAATTCTCACTAAAATACTAGGAAGGATCCTAATTTTTGTGTTAAAACACTAATACTATATTTTCTTTCCGCGTTGATTCAATCAAAATATTTGTGGGAATAGTCAGTGAATATTTTTCAATGGAAAATTTCAATGGGGAAATAGAGACTTTTTAGTAGTGTATCTATTTTAATTTGTTTGTCTGGTTTTTGACTTGATACAGAGCATAAGAAAGTAAAGAGACTATTGAATGTTATGGTCTTAAAATAAAAATGTGTAAATGTACCAAAAGTGTCTTTAATCTTTTGATAGTAAATATGTCATGTGAAAAATTAGAATTAAAAAGTTACTCCTTCCATTCAATATTAAGAAAATTTGTGAGGCAATATACACTCATTAAGAAAAATATTTAAGAATATAATTTAAGCTACATTTTCCAATATTGTCCTTTTGTTTATTCCCAAGTTATTCTTAAAAGTAAAGATAGTCATTACTCAAAGGGTCTGGAAAAATTTAAAACTTCTTTAAAGGGGAAGAAAATATGAAAAAAATATCAACATATATTGTGAACTTTGAACATAGGAAAAATCCTTTTGACCAGAATTTGGCTAGAATGGTATTTTACCTATGTTATTTTTCCTTTTTGAACATTTTTACCCTTTTAACTTTAATATATTTTAACTAAAAATGGAAAAAAGATCAATTTATTTTAAAAAAATATATATATTATAGTTTTTTTGAATTTTTGATCAAATTCTGGACAAATTTTCTGGCCATTTAGCATTACCCTTTTGAATAATGAAAAGACGCTAAAAAATTCATTTAATAGAGGGAACACCAAATCATTGATTTTATTAAAAAAAAAAAAAAAAAGGTTCAATATTTATAAGGATATAAGTAAGCCCAAAAGTGGCCCAACTCAGAAAAAGAAATAGGACACAAATAAATCAAAAGAAAAAATCAGAAAAAGAAAGTCACAAATCAGGCTCTGGACCATTTCCAAAAAATCGTACCTTGGCGGACTCCAAGCCAAATAAAGGGAGTACTAGAAAATGAAAGTTCATTCTTTTTTAAAATTAACTAAAAAAAATAAGACAAACAAATTAAAAAATAGAAAGTATGTGTTTTTCATTAAATTGAAAGAAGAAAGCATGTGTTTTTCACTAAATTAGTAAGTGTATTCCTTCATGATTTTTTTTCTTTTTAATAGATCAAATTAGTTTCTTTTTCTACATGAGAAGACATGTTTGATAATGTTAGTAACACGAAAATTGAAATTAATTTCCCTTGCTTTAATTTGTCTTTTCTTTTCAAATCAAATTCAGCCAAGAATTACTTTGGATTAATAATAATAGCCATGGTATCTATGAATTAAAATTAAAACGAATGTGTCTTTTGTAGGAATTATCGTTCAAGAAAGAGGGAGGACACACTCCATTGAAATGACCTCAATAGATGACCAAATTTCACTACTTCAAATCGAAAAAGATGAGGTCTCTCTCAAACTCTTTTCAGAAAAAAAAATATAGGCTTCATTCTCCTATTTTTATAATCTCACTTATTTTTTTTGAAGTTTTGAAAGGATGCAAGAAACATAGATATTGATTATATGAAATTGAACTAATAAACCAATTCATTTCTCTACGTTTTCATTTCCAAAGAATGTAAGAAACATGATATTGATATTGTAGAAGCATATAATAAATAATTTCTATTTGAAGCAGTGGCACAACTAGAATTTTTAACAAGGGAGTTCGAAATCTGAAGATGTAAACACACGAACTAATTGAAGGGGGTTCGACATCTACTATATATATATATAAATTCATTTTAATCATGTGTAATATTTTCTTTTTTCTTTTGAAGAAAAACATTTTATCATATTGCAAAGTGGAGTTTTTTTTATGTCGCATATCAATGAGAAATTTGTATTATAAAAATAATTTTTTAATTCATTTTTTCATGAACTAGCTCACTGAAAAAATTGGAAAACAAATTCTCACTAAAATATTAGGAAGGATCCTAATTTTTGTGTGAAAACACTACTATATTTTCTTTTCGCGTTGATTCAATCAAAATATTTGTGGAAATAGTCAGTGAACATTTTTCAATGGAAAATTTCAATGGGGAAATATGGACTTTTTAGTAGTGTATTTGTTTCAATTTGTTTGTCTGGTTTTTGACTTGATACAAAGTTTAAGACAGTAAAGAGACTTTTGAATCTTATGATCTTAAGATAAAAATGTGTAAAATGTACCAAAAATGCCTTTTACTTTTGATAGTAAATATGTCATGTGAAAATTTAGAATTAAAAAGTTACTCCATCCATTCAATATTAAGAAATTTTTTGAGGCAATATACACTCATTAAGAAATACATTTAAGAACATAAGTTAAGCCATATTTTTCAATATTGTCCTTTTGTTTATTCCCGAGTTATTCTAAAAAGTAAAGATAGTCATTACTCAGAAAGGTCTGAAAAAGTTTATAACTTCTTTAAAGGAGAAGAAAATATGAAAAAAAATATCAACATTTATCTTGGACTTTGAACATTTCATTATTTTGGATAGAGAAAATGGCCAAATGACCCCTAACCTATTAGCCAATTTTCAACTACACGCCAATACTTTACGGAGGTCCTATTATCCCCCTGGAGCTTTTATTTTTAATATTTTGTAGCCCTTAAACGCTGACATGTCCAAGAAGGTGAACACACTTTCCTTAGGCGTGTAAGAACTTATCTAAAGCATATAATCTTCATTTTAAATCCACGTGTAAGATGAAATCAACCTAAAATTAAGGTTGCCAGCTGTAGCTTGCATTTTTTGGCCATTTTCTCAAAAAATTCTTCTTTCTTCTTCCTCTTTTCTGCCATTTTCAAAGCTTAAGTTCTATCATCTTCCATTTCAAAGCTTCCAATGGTATCTTTCATTTGAAAGCTTGATGTTGTGGGGGTTCGTAATCCTCTCTAATGCTCTCCGATTTCAAATTTAATGTTTGAAATTTTTCTCCACTATCAAAAATTATAAAAATTTTGGGTACCGAGATTCATCGATAATGTTTGAAATTTATTCTCCTTGTCGATGTCCTTCAAATCATAAATATAAAATCGCAGAAAACGTACACACATTATTTTCCTCCTCCCTCTAAGAAGAAGATTCATGAAAATACTTTTCTCCTCTCCATCACTAGATCTGCCCCTCAAGATTAAAAAAATTGTCAATTTTTACTCACTTGGGTCACCATAACTATGTGTTCTTCTGCTAATAGAATAAGCTAAGCAAAAATGAATGTTTGAAAAATTAATTCTTGAAATGGTAAAAAGTGAAGTACTAAGAAAAATCATCTCTGGATGTGCAAAAATTACTTGTCATTGGAGTTGTAGAAGAAAGATTGATACACAATTGAATCATACATATTATTGGTTAGTTTGAAATTAGAAATTTCATCCTAACTTAAAGAGAAAAGTAAAGGAAGTGGGCTCACTGGATCTGAAATACGAAGAAAAATAGAAGTGATAGGAGTGGACCCCACATGTGTATTCACTGGATCTGAAATACGAAGAAAAATAGAAGTGATAGGAGTGGGCCCCACATGTGTATACAAATATTTGCATATATCTGGTTAATGACAAAAGATCAGTGTTTAAGGGTTATAAAATATAGAAAATAAAAGGTTCAGGGGGTAATAGAACCCCCGTGAAGTATTAGTGTGTAGTTGAAAATTGACTAATAAGTTAGGAGGTCATTTGGCCATTTTCTCTTTGGATAATGAAAAGAGGCTAAAAAAAATCATTTAATAGAGGGAGCACCAAATTGTTGATTTATTAAAAATAAAAAAGGAGGTTCAATATTTACAAGGGTATAAGCCCAAAAGTGACCCAACTCGGAAAAAGAAATAGGAAACAAATAAATCAAAAGAAAAAAATCAGAAAAAGAAAGGTCACAAAGCTCTGGACCATTTCAAAAAAATCGAACCTTGGCTGACTCCAAGCCAAATAAAGGGAGTACTAGAAAATGAAAGTTCATTCTTTTTCAAAATTGACTAAAAACAGCAAGACTAAGTATGTGTTTTTCATTAAATAAAAAGAAGAAAGTATGTGTTTTTCACTAAATTAATAAGTGTATTCCTTCGTGATTTTTTTTTCTTTTTAATAGATCAAATTAGTTTCTTTTTCTACATGAGAAGACATGCTTGATAATGTTAGTAACACGAAAATTGAAATTAGTTTCTTTTCAAATCAAATTCAGCCATGAATTGCTTTGGATTAATAATAATAGCCATGGTATCTATGAATTGAAATTAAAAAGAATGCGTCTTTTGTAGGAATCATCGTTCAAGAAAGAGGGATGACACACTCCATTGAAATGACCTCAATAGATGACCAAATTTCACTACTTCTTCAAACCGAAAAAGATGAGGTCTCTCTCAATCTCTTTCCAGAAAAAATATATAGGCTTCATTCTCCTATTTTTATAATCTCACTTACTTTTTTTTGAAGTTTTGAAAGAATGCAAGAAACATAGATATTGATTATAAGAAATTGAACTAATAAACCAATTCATTTCTCTACATAATTTCATTTCCAAAGAATGAAGAAACATAGATATTGATATTGTAGGAGCATATAACAAATAATTTCTATATGAAGTAGTGGCGGAGCTAGAATTTTTAATAAGGGGGTTCCAAATTTGAAGATGTAAACGCACGAACTAATTGAAGGGGGTTCGACTGTGAAAAATAAAGATGATTTTTTGGAACTACAAAAATCCTAGATTTTCTGAAGTTTCTAGAATAATCTAGTATAGTCACTTGGATAAGTATCTTGTAGAAATATCTAGATAATCTAGAGTAAAAGATAATGTTACTAGATTTTTCTTGTAGATGTTCTAGATAAATTAGATATTTGTAGAGAATCATGGAATAGTCTAGATTTTGTAGTATCTGGAACCATCCATAGGTTAGTATAAATATGAGATGGTATTGTACATTGTAATTAATCCAAGAAGAACCCGAGAACAATCCAAATAAAAGATTCTTCTTCAATAAACAAGTTCTACTTTCTAGCTTCCTCTTTTTTAGTTGAATCTTTCGATCTTAGTTAACGATCTTGGGCTAGCAGAAGGACTTCTCGATTATATTTTTTTCTGCTATTCTCTACATCGACATCTACTATATATACATAAAAATTCATTTTAACCATTTATAAATAGTAATATTTTTTGCCTCCGCCCCTGATTTGAAGTATATGTTGAGAGTAAGGGAAAAAGAAAAAATAGTTAGTTCTTAAATTTAGTTATAACTAACTTTTAGGTAGTTAAGTCTTTAAAGAAAATATCTCTATATATAAGAGAGTCTTGTATGTAATTGTTGTTAAGTCTTTATAGAATATTTTTTCCTTTAATAGAAAAGATACAGTATTACTCTTCTCCTTTCGTCTAGTTCTGGAAACTATTGTTCCTAAGAACAATTTGATGGTATCAGAGCCTTCGAGTTAGAGTATCTAGCAAATTCGATGATCCTACAGTTGAAAGTTCAATTGAGGTGTAAAGCCAGAGTCAAGATCAGAGATCTTGAAAAATTGGAACAATGGTGGGTACTGAAAGTTCAGCCACAGGGACGACTGGTCTAGGTGGGATTCAATCCTCTGTTCAAGGTGGAATGCAACCTAATGTGATCGATTACAATCATCCATTATTCCTCAATCCATCAGATGTGAGTGGTGCCCAGATCATATCGTTTCAACTCACATGTATTGAGAATTACTCAATCTGGCATAGATCCATACGAGTGGCTTTGTTAGGAAGAAATAAATTGGGTATGATAGATGGAACTTGTGCTAAAGATAGGTTTCCTAGTGAATTGGGGAACAATTGGGAGAGGGTAAATGCAGTAGTGTTATCTTAGATAATGAATTCTGTTGCTAAAGAATTGCTTGGAGGTATAATGTATGTGTCTATAGCAAAAGAAATGTGGAATGATCTATATGAGAGGTTTCATAAAATTGATGCTGTGAGAATCTTTAATCTGCATAAGAATATAGCCTCCATGTCTTAAGAAAATATGTTTGTGTGTGCATATTTTTCGAAACTGAAAGATTTATGGGATGAGTTCGAAGCACTGTTTATTCCTGCACCAAACTGTGAATGTGATAAGTCTAAAGATTTTGTGGTGTATCTTCAAAAATTGAAGTTGTTTCAGTTCTTGATGGGATTAAACGAGTCATATCTTCAAGCAAGAAGTCAAATATTGCTTATGAGTCCTTTGCCTTCAGTAAATCAAGCTTATGCTATGATTGTAAGTGATGAAAGTCATAAGGCAGTAGCTACAAGTGCTGGAGTATTGGGAGTTAGGCCAGGTGCACAGTTGAGAGATTATGAAGTAGCTATGTATTCAAGAAATCAGGGACAAAAGCTTAAGAAAAACTATAATGTTCAGTGTGACTTTTGCAAGTTAAAGGGTCACACCAAGGAGAATTGTTGGAAGTTAATTGGCTACCCTCTTGATTTCAAAACCAAGAGAAAGCAAAGAATAGAAAGTGGTGCTACCTATAATGTAGTGGCTGGTCAGTCTGGTGAACAGTGCTCTCAAGTAAAGGCAAGGACATGTGAACAAGAAGATTCTGAAGTGCAGATGTCTATGATAAGCCAGATAGGTAAAGCAGCTTTCACACAAGAGCAATACAATCAGATTCTAAAGATGATCCACACTAGTAGTATGTCAACACAGGAGACTAAGGCAGCAGATGTGGCTAATGTCGCAGGTATAAGAAGTGTTTTTCTATCTTTTTCTAAGTCACAACAATGGATCATAGATACAGGAGCTACTCATCATATAGTGTCTGAATTAGGTCTACTTGATGAGTCTTCTGTGGTAAAGTCTGAAAAAGTAAAGAAGGTATGTCTTCCTAATGGTGATACAACTATAGTTGCTAGTGTAGGGAAAAGCTGTTTGACGGAGGGAAACAATATTTCTAATGTATTGCATATTCCTCAGTTCAATTATAATCTACTCTTAGTGTCCAAGGTGACTAGAGAATGGCAGTGTTCAGTAAGTTTTTTTCCTGATTTTTGCGTGTTCCAGGATCTCTACATTGGGAAGGTGAGAGCAATTGGAAGAGTTAATGGTGGTCTGTATTTCCTGGTTGATCAGAGTACTCAAAAAGTAACTAGTTGTAGAGACAATGAAATATTAGCTGCTAATACTGTGGTGAAGAAACAAGCAGAAGTGGACTTGTGGCATAAGAGGTTTGGGCATGTATCTTCTAATGTACTCAAAAAAATTTGGTTGTTGAGAAGTCTTTGGCTATAGAGGATAGAATAAAACAATGCTCTGTATGTCCTAGTGCAAAGCAGACTAGGTTGTCATTTCCTTCTAGCAATATTAAAACTACTTGTTGCTTTGATCTTGTGCATATGGACTTGTGGGGGCCTTATAGAATTCCCACTATGAATGGGAATAGATATTTTTTGACAGTTGTTGATGATTTCAGCAGAATGACTTGGGTGTTTTTGTTAAAATTAAAGTTTGATGTGTATGTTCAGGTTTAACAATTTGTTAGTTATGTGCAGACTCAGTTTCATAAGTTAGTAAAGGTTGTAAGAACTGATAAAGACTCTGAGTTTGTGAACTCATTGTGCAATAGTTTCTTTAAAAAACTAGGGATTATTCATCAGACGACTTGTGCCTACACTCCACAACAAAATGGAGTGGCTGAGAGAAAACACATGCATATTTTAGAGGTCACAAGAGCACTAAGGTTTCAAAGGGAAATCCCAATAAAGTTCTGGGGATATTGTGTACTGGCAGCAGTGTATATTAAAAATAGGTTATACCAAGTTCAGTTATTCATTATCAAACTCCTTATGAAAGGTTGTATGGAAAGAAACCTAATTGTGATCATCTTAGAGTAGTGGGGTGTTTGTGCTATGCTAAGGTTGTGAATGAGCATGATAAGTTGTTGTCTAGAACAAAGTCCATTGTCCTTATGGGTTTTTCTAATACTCAGAAGGGATATGTGTTGTATGATATGATGAGTGATAGTTTTTCTATAAGTAGAGATGTATCTCTTAGAGAAGATGTGTTTCCATTTAAAGAAAATAATAAGGTCCCTCAAGAGCCTCAGTATATATTTCCTTTGAGTGGACAACAGTATTAGTTAACCGACACAACTACAAATGGAGAATCAGTGAAGGTTGTTCCTGACATAAGGAATAAGGTTTCTGATACTACAAGTTCACAATGTGCAGTCTCAGATTGTCAGCATGAACAACATGAGGTGACACAAGATGATACAAGCAGTTCACATAGAGTGCAAGACCAGAGGAAGTCAACTAGAGTGGATGACTGATTTTGTGTCCTTAAACATTCACAAAAAAGTACCCTATGCCTTATCAAAGTATGTGTTTTATGGAAAGTTGTCCAAAGAGTATATGGCATGTGTAGCAGCCTCTTCCTCAGACTGAGCCAGCTACTTACTTAGAAGCGAGTAAAGACCCAAGATGGATACAAGCTATGAAAGATGAAATAGAAGCCTTGAATCACAATCATACTTGGGATGTGGTTAGTCTACCTAAAGGCAAGAAATCGATTGGTTGTAGGTGGGTGTACAAAGTAAAGTATAAGGCTTCAGGTAAGGTAGAGATATTTAAAGCTAGGCTAGTTGCAGAAGGGTATAATCAAAGAGAAGGAATAAACTTTAAAGAGATTTTCTCTCCAGTGGTGAAGATGAAAACAATAAGAACTGTGCTAGCAACTGCAGCAAGGAAAAAATGGTATATCCATTAAATGGATGTCTATAATTCTTTTCTAAATGGTGATCTGAATGATGAAATATATATGAACCTGCCTCAGGGATTTCAAGCTAGGGGGAGAATAAGGTGTGTAGACTAGTCAAATCCCTATATGGATTAAAGCATGCTCCTAGACAATGGAATACAAAGTTGTCAGAGGCATTGGTGAGGTTTGGTTTTGTTCAGAGTCAGTATGATCCCTCTTTGTATGCTAAGAAGACAACTGAAGGAGTCACACTTGTATTAGTATATGTAGATGATATGTTGATCATTGGTGATAGTTTGAAACTGATAGAGGAAACAAAAGTAACTTTGCAACAAGCTTTCAAGATGAAAGATTTAGGAGAATTTCAGTATATAACAAATTATTTCTCTATTAACCCTATTATTTTAAAGAAGTTTCGCTTATAGAGTACTTCTTTTTCACTTCTTTCCATTACATATAGAAGAAAGGAGGAAAGTGGATCATTTAATCGACATAAAAGAAACAAATGATCAAGATCCATTAGGGTCACAAACAAAAAATTCAGGTAATCAAATCTTTGATAAAATGTATGAGAATTTAGATAATTTGTCTACTAAATCCAGTAACGTGAATCAAATCCAGTCGCTTATACACCAAAGATTGTCTCTATTGGTCCTTATCATAAGAAAAATCCTCAACTTTGTTCAATGGAAAAGTACAAACTATTGTAACTACAACGATTTCTTCAACGGAAAAGAGGGGCTTGATGTGGAAAGTTGTATTAGTGAATTGGAGAAACTGAAGGAGGAAGCAATAAAGTGCTATGATTATATAGAAGACCTTGTTAATGATATAGTCTATTTTGTAAAATGTTGTTGCTTGATAGTTGTTTTGTGGTTGAGTTTATTCGAGAGCATTGCCAAATCATTCCAACTGGAGAAGACATGATTATCAATAATAAGGCTGGTAACTTATTTCGAGACATGATGAAACTAGAAAACCAACTTCCTTTCTTTGTCGTCAACAAGCTTCATCAAATGACAAAGCAATATAATGAATTCCCATTGGCAATATTGACGAATAATTTGTTTACCTTTTTGGTTGGCTTGCCAAAAATGACCCCTGAATCATTTAGAAAGACAAAATGTAATGCAACAAATATTATACATTTACTTCATGCAGTACACATATTTTCATGCTATGGGATTCCCAAGAAAAAGTCAAAAGATGACATAAGGTGGCATAAGGTCATGCCAAATGCAACAGAGCTTTCCGAAGCTGGAGTTAGCTTTGAAAAGGTCAAAAATATTAATGGTAATGAAGACAGTATTAATAATATGACCAAGTTTATTTGATATAAAGTTTGAGAATGGATTGATGAAAATCCCGTGTTTTCCGATCGCTGATGAGACGGAAACCTTCCTGCGAAATCTCATTGCTTACGAGCAACAATCATTTGATGTACAACCTAAATATTTCACTGATTATGCAACTTTCATGGATCATCTTATCGACTCAGATAAAGATGTGAATTTGCTTCGTCAAAAAGGAATCATAGTGAACTGGATAGGAGAGGACAAAGAAGTGGCTAACCTCTTCAACAAAATCGGAAATGGGGTCACTTCGTCTTCCGACTTCTATTACAAAGAAGAATGCTTAAAAGCAGCTGAACATTGTGAAAAACCATGGAACAGAATGAAGGCAAATTTGATGCACAATTATTTTAGTAGTCCTTGGGTAGGAGCTTCAACTGTGGCAGCCATCATACTCCTCCTACTCACAACTATACAGACTATTCTAGCTTTCACGTGTGCTTTTAAATAAGTATGTATAGTTTTTATCTCAATTGTAGTGTTTCCTCACAACTTCATGTATGGAATTTGCATGTGTGATGATGAGCTTATGAGTTTTCCATTAATTCTATTTTGTATTGGATTTTATAGTTGAATGTTAATTAGTTTATTTCAAGTATCTATATATAAAAAACAAATGAACCGATAAATTTAATATATTATCGGTCGCAACGCAGGCATCTCAAGATGTAACAACTATTACATTAGACTCTTTATAACTTATGAGTGTGATATCATTTATTCATTCTCTGCTAAGTATTTTTCCAATGGCGAAATTGAATTGATCAATTTCTGAATTACAATAACAATAACATATTCAGTGTGATTCTATTTTTAGGATCTGAGAAAGCTGGGTGTATGCAAACCTTATCCTATCTTGTATAAGGTAAGGTGACTGTTCCCAATAAATATTTTGAATGAAAAAGTTATTATCTTTTACAGAGAGATTCTCAGGCTTGGTTGGTCAATGGCAAGCTGATTGGCTTCTGGGCTGATTTTTGGGCTTCCAGTCCACGCTCCAGTTGAGCCTGGGCATGAAGGGAGTGTTAGAGTGTGTAAAAGTCTTATATTGGTTGGGGAATCGAAAGTTGGTTTGTTTATATGGACTTGGACAATCCTCCCCTTAAAAGCTAGATTTTGATGTTGAGTTAGACGCAGATGCCATATCTTTACGATCACATTCTATATAAAGAAAAAAAATATTTATTCCCCTATATAACTTACCATCCAAGACCATTTGGCTTCCTTGTATATACTTCTTTGATGGCTTTTTCCTATTTTTTTTTAGAAAATTAGAGTTGAAAGAAAAATAGTGGATTCTAAGCAACTTTCCACTTGAGCTTTATTGATCTCTCACAGTAGAAAGCCATCAGTATTATGCACATAACATGTGAAAAGTTTGTTTAAGGAGTATTTGGTTTCCAATCACAAAACATTAACCAAGGCGAAATTATCATATCCGAGAGCCTACACTCTGAACGTTGCCAACACTCAGAACAATTGTTGGTCCGAAGTGAATCCTTGATCTGGCCTGCTACAAAGATGTTTTTTGTTCACTAAGGTAATAGAAGTATCAATATTTATATATCATTTTGGGAGAAGTTGATGAATCTTTTAACTACTGACTATTGCATGAGTGAGCTATGGGTCATCAGTAAAAAGTAAAAAAAAATGTTGTGCTTTTAACTGCTAATTTATTGCATGAGGAAATAGTTATTGTCAAGAAGAGATATTGTCAAAAAGTTTCAATGTCTTTTAAAATACTTCTGTTGATTGAAAATTGATATTGTCAAAAATCAAAGTAGCAGTGCTTGTTCAATCTCTCTTTTCTAATAATTTATATATGACAAACTTCAAATTCCATTAAAAACAAAAGAAGACAAAAAAAAAATTGTTATCAAGATTTGTGTTCACATGTTGTGTTTTCAACTTTTGAGTTGGCTGATTTGCTTTGTGACGTAAACTACTTTTTAAAAGTTGAGTAAAATTAAAGTAAGAATAATAATATTTTGATAGAATATATTGTATTCGCGCGTATAATATATGTATAATAGTGAAATACATTATATTCACATTCTCTTAAAGTGTATTAACACATATACAATATCTCAGTAACGGAATAATAATAATAATAATAATAATAATAAAACCAAACATCTCCAAAAACTCTCTCTAGAATGGCGATTTCTCTCAGCAACTGCTGAAATGGCTAAGAAATCAAAACAAGAAGGGAGGGGGCAGAAGATCCATGAAGAAGACAAAGCCAGTGAGATAGGTAGGAAAAGGGTACCACAAACGGACGACGCATGGCAGACCAAAAGCATTAACGTCAAAATCACAATGGAAGACATACGGGATGAGGTAGAATACTGGAGTACGGCTGTAATTTGCTATGTCTTAGGATCTAATCTTCCACAAGCAGTAATGGAGGGGTATTGTATCTCCCAATTGCACACGCAAGTGTACGCGGCCGCGCAAGTAATATAATGACTCTTAAAAGAATCATATATCGAATCCAAAGGACTTGTCAATTAACTATTTCTATAAAATTATACTGATCTAATTATTTATTTAAGAGTTTCAAAAGAAAAGAATGCAAGAACAAAATAATAAAATTACTTACAATAGTTGAAAAATCCCAGGGCTGCAGTATGTATTGGACTTCATGTATCATATTTTTGGCTTAGAACTAATTTTAGTTGTCAAGTTACTGATTTATAGGGTTAATTGTATGAGTCGAGCTACACACCTCTAGTCGCCTACTCCAGTTAGCTATCTAACTACGTCGTTGAGCGGGGATAAATAGACTAACTGGCGAGCATTTATATTTCATCATATTTCGTAACCAAACAAGTTGTTCGTCCGGGCGTCACTCCTGAACACAAATTACCTCGACTTAACGGGTCGATCAAACTCTCTATATCCTCTGGTCTATCTAACCTCTCCTTTCCCGATTTTAATAAACAATAGATTTATCTCTAGATGGCCAGTCAAGAAATATTAAAACAAGAATATAGAAGTAACTTATAATGACAACCAAGAATTAATTCGAAAACCTTAAATAATCAACATTAAATCCATAGCTACAGTCCCAGAACAAGAGTTTTAACTACTAATGTCTAAGAAAACAAGAAGAAGAAAAGAACCCTAAAAAGTATTAACAACTTTTTACTTGATGCCCTCTGATTGATCTCCTATAATTCAATGCCTCCAATAATTATTTCTATAGATTATTTATAGATATTGTAAACCCTAAATAAAATAACTGAGTCCAAAATAAATTGGAAAACCAAAACCCAAACGGAATTGAATTCCGCGTGAACAGTGGCTGTCGCCCAGCCGCCTCACTTTAATTTCCTGTGCTTTCCTTGAGTGCCACGTGGAATTTTTCAATTCCAATTTCAATTCTACTTCAACCAACATATATATTACTTTATAAAGTTTAATCCATTAAGCTGCCTGCTTGATTTTCTTCTTCAATCTTTCATATTTAATTCGTTTTACCTTCAAACTTCTTTAACTTTACGTCAATTTATTCCTACAAATAAAATACACTATTTAGCACAATTCATAAAATTAATGCTCAAAAAGGACAGATATAAATAATAAACGTGAGGCAAATAATGATTAAAAATATATATTTTTGCCTCACATCAACACCCCACACTTAAACTTTTGTTCGTCCTCGAGCAAACATTAAAGTTCATCTTACTAGGAATGTCATCACTTGGGTTAAAACAAACAATTAGGCCATATACTAATTTCAAAACATCAAGTACATTTCTTAATCATTATGCAAGATATCCAAATAAACAACAAACCTCTAACCTCCTACCTCAAGGAATGACTTTAAACTCATTAAATTAAGTTTGTTCACCTACTCTCATAAAAAAAGTTAATAAAATCACTTATCCATCATGAAACAAGTGCCCTCACAAAAAGAAATAGTCTGCACACTCAATTCAAAAGATTGAATATAAATTAAGGACTTCATATCAAGAACAACTCTCACATTCACAAATAAAATTCACATGTATACACAAAGAACCATAGGCTTGCCCATTATGTACATCTCCACTAATTAAGCATGCTTGAATAGAATAAAATAGGACTTTAACAGGTTGTAATGTAGGCTAGGGGACATGTAGGAAAACTACATAATAGTGACTTACACTTCCTTAAGCACTTTGCACTTTAAGGCTCCATCACCCATTATTTTCTTCTCTTTATTTTCAACCCTCTCTTCAACAATTATTTCACAAGTAATTCTCATCATCTCAAGAATGTTTTTTTTTTTTTAAAAAAGTTTTCCTTCATAATAGCCACCCTCAACTTACGTATTTTACATGTTAAGGTGCACGATGTCCTTGGAAGGACTAGGGTCATCATCAACGTAACTTTTTTTTTCATGTCGCATTCTTTAAAGAGGGCTTTTTAAACACTTTGTAGCTATCATTGATCACCTTTTACACTCAACCATCCCTTTTCTTCAGAATTGATAATTAGAATAAGTTTATGCTATAATGCTCAAGGAAGCAAGGTGCAAAGACTAAGGATTCAACAAAATAGTCAAGGGCAAAATATGGCTACCAACAAAAAGCTAAAGGCTCAAAGGACTAACTAGTGATATAATATCTGAAAAAGCTTAAATTTACCAGACAAATCAAAGAAAGCCTATTATCCTCTCCTAAACAAAGCAACACTTTTTATTTCGCTTCAATAACATGCAAGGCAAGTTCTAGACTAAGATGCAAAACATGGAATAAACAAATTCTCACCACACATGGCACAAGTATCAATCAAGATGGATCGATTCTACTTCTAAGAGAGACATGATCATAACAAACTACAAAATAAGATAAGCTATATACGAAGTCACAACCATGAGCTTAGGTGTCAAAGAGTCTGCAATTTCATTATCAATCATGCATTCATAAGAAAGTACTACTCAAAAATTAGGCCTAAATAGCAAGTATCACACCACTCAAAGGGGTCTTTTCTTTTCTCCTAAAAAAAATAAAAAGTAAAAAATTATTCCTAAAAAAAATAAAAGACACTCGGTTCAAAGGGACTATCCTCTGGAAAAGAACCGAAAACAAAAGCCAAGGAACCCATCCTAAAAAAATAAAAGACTCAATAAAACAATAAAAACTAGGAATTTATTCCTCCACCCCACACTTAAAAAGATGCATTGTTCCCAAAGCATCAAATAAAATTTAAAAACAAGGGTTAGAAAAACTTCCTAAGGCCTTTAAGCCTAGCAAGTAGTATGTTCTCTTTATTTTCCTCAAGGGTCGTACGCACCCCACACTTAAGCTCAAACGTGCTCCTTAGCTCAAAATTTTGGATACTCAGACTTCTCCAAAACTTGTAAAAACAAAACCAAAATAAAAAAATGACACTAATAAAATAATAAGTTACACTATAAATTGGGTTGCCTCCCAATAAGCGCCTAATTTAACGTCGCGGCATGACACAAGTAAATTCTCTACTTTTCTTTCCACTTTGAACTTATGAATTGTACCCCTAACTTTGCATCAACTTTTCTGCTCCTCTCTAGGGACGGTGGTATAAAGAAAAAGGAACCAAGTAATATATGTCGCATCTTACACTTCTTGGCCCTTATGTGAGGAATGTCGTTTTGTCTACGTGGACTAAAAAACTTTAGGATATAGGGGTCTTGTATCTCATCTATACACTCATCCATTAGTTCAAATGATATAGAAAAGTGTTTTGAATGAGATTCAAAATAGCGTAATTTCTAATTGAATAGCGTCAAGCTCAAATAGAAATTTCATGATTGCTTTGTGCCCTTCTGTGCATTCAAATATTTGTTCAGTGATTTCTGAATTAACTTTGTCCAACATGTCCGTACATTCCATAAATGATATTTGTTTTGCATTCTCCACTTTATCGCCTCTACCAACATCATAAATAATAGAAGAATCATAATAGGGGTTTGGGGGAAGGGAATCAGATTTCGAACAACCATTCCAATGAATATATTGACGACCACATATATGACATAAAGGACATTCATCACCTAACAACGATTTATCCCAATCATCCATAACAATAAGAGTACCAAATTATTCAAAGAAAGAAAGAAAAATAAAATAATTAATTGCTTAGAAAAAACTAACTAAAATAAAATAAAATTTAAATAAATAAAAAAGAAAAAGTATAACCTAGAAGAATAGTTAATTTCTAAGTCCCCAGCAGCAACGTCAAAAACTTGTTGCTCCCAATTGCACACGCAAGTGTACGCGGTCGCGCAAGTAATATAATGGCTCTTAAAAGAACCAGATATCGAACCCAAAGGACTTGTCAATTAACTATTTTTACAAAATTATACTGATCTAATTATTTATTTAAGAGTTCCAAAAGAAAAGAATGCAAGAACAAAATAATAAAATTACTTACAATAGTTGAAAAATCTCAGGGCTGCAGTATGTATTGGACTTCTTGTATCATATTTTTGGCTTAGAACTAATTTTAGTTGTCAAGTTACTGGTTTATAGGGGTAATTGTATGAGTCGGGCTACACACTTCTAGTCGCCTACTCCAATTAGCTATCTAACTACATCGTTGAGCGGGAATAAATAGACTAGCTGGCGAGCATTTATATTTCATCTTATTTCGTAACCAAACAAGTTGTTCGTCCGGGAGTCACTCCTGAACACAAATCACCTCGACTTAAAGGGTCGATCAAGCTCTCTATATCCTCTGGTCTATCTAACCTCTCCTCTCCTGATTTTATGGTTAAACAATAGATTTATCTCTAAATGGCCAGTCAAGAAATACTAAAACAAGAATATAGAAGTAACTTATAATGACAACCAAGAATTAATTCAAAAACCTTAAATAATCAACATTAAATCCGTAACTACAGCCCCAAAACAAGAGCTTTAGCTACTAATATCTAAGAAAACAAGAAGAAGAAAAGAACCCTAAAAAGTATTGACAACTTTTTACTTGATGCCCTCTGATTGATTTCCTATAATTCAATGCCTCCAATAATTATTTATATAGACTATTTATAGATATTATAAATCCTAAATAAAATAACTGAGTCCAAAATAAACTGGGAAACCAAAACCCAAACGGAATTAAATTCCGCGTGAGCAGTGGTTGTCGCCCAGCCACCTCACTTTAATTTCCTGTGGCTTTCCTTGAGTGCCACGTGGAATTTTTCAATTCCAATTTCAATTCTACTTCAACCAACATATATATTATTTTATAAAATTTAATTCATTAAGCGGTCGGCTTGATTATCTTCTTCAACCTTTCATATTTAATTCGTTTTACCTTCAAATTTCTTTAACTTTACGTCAATTTACTCCTACAAATAAAATACACTATTCAGCACAATTCATAAAATTAATGTTCAAAAAGGACAGATATAAATAATAAATGTGAGACAAATAATGATTAAAAATATATATTTTTGCCTCACAGGTATTTTAACTGGATCTGGAAAGGAATGGGAATAGACAAAGTTGCACAGGTTAATAGAGGGGTATTTCTGGTAAGATTTCAGGGCCAGGATAGTAGAGGAAAAGCAGTAGAAGGGGGAGTGCAAATGTTTGATAGGAAACCAATTGTAGTGAAGCCATGGAAATCGGATATTGAGCTTAACAAAGAAATTGTGGACAAGGTGCCTATATGGAACCGATTAAAGGGACTGGATAGCAAATATTGGGGGAAATCTGCACTCACGAAGATTGCGGGGCTAATAGGGAACCCAATAAAGGCATATGCAGCAACAACAAACAAGGCGAGACTAGCATATGCTAGGGTATTGGTGGAGATGCCACTTAATAAGGAATACCCGGATGGAGTAATGTTTGAAAACGAAATTGGGAGGATAATAGACCAAAAAGTGGAGTATGAGTGGAAACCAGTACTGTGTAGTAAATGCAAAAACTTGGGGCATGAACTGAAGGAATGCAGAAGGCAATAGAGAGATGTAAATGCAGATAAGAATAGGAATACTGAAGAACAAGGAAATAAAGGGAAACAAGTGCAGGAAGAAATAAACCAAACCACGAATGAAAAAGGAGAAATGAACAATAGTGACCATTCAGGAAAGTAACATCACCAAGTAAGAGAATAATCACAACACCAGGACCATCAACAAAATTGACCAACAATTTTGAAGTGCTAAACAAGGTGTAGGACGAACCAAATCAGAAGAACAGAAAAGAAAAAGAGAATAGTATGAGGTTTGGATCAGTAGGGCAAAATAGGGAGGGGGGTATACCCATCCCTAATGGATAAAATAGGATTTTGGAACGTAAGGGGACTGAACAGGGCAGAGAAACAGAAGGAGATGCAGTTGTTTATGCATAGGACTAATGTTTGCCTGTTTGGTAGGGGTTGGTCGTTTACAACAAATATATCTGCACATTCGGGAGGAAGAATATGGATGGTGTGGAAACCAAATACGTTTGATGTTAACGTTATACATTGTGATGCTCAGAATTCAGATGATACATAGTGAAATAATACATAGGGGTTTAAGTAGGAGATTTTGGGTGACAATGGTATATGGGTTCAATGAGCAAGGGTTAAGGAAGCAATTATGGATGGAAATTGAGAAAATAAGTACTAAAATGGATGGACCATGGGCTGTCATGAGAGATTTTAACTGTGTGTTAAATGTGAAGGAGAGATTGGGAAAGCCAGTCACGTTAGCAGAAATAAGAGATTTTAGACAATGTGAAGGGAAATGTGATCTGCAAGACTTGAAATCATCAGGTGCTTTCTTCACATGGAATAACAAACAAGATGGCAAGGCTAGGGTACAAAGCAAAATTGATAGGGTCTTAATAAACAGTGAGTGGATGAACCAAATGCATATGCAGCTGAAGTACATTTTATGAATGAAGGGTTGTATGATCACAGTCCAGCAATAATACAATGGGAAAATGATAAGGGAGGGGGAGGAAGACAATTCAGATACTTCAACATGTGGAGTGTAATTCCAGAATTCAAAGAAAAGGTCAAAGAAAGCTGGCAAAGTAGAAGCACAGGCAGACATATGTTCCAGGTTGTAAGGAAACTAAATAGGCTTAGAAGGGTATTGAGAGAATTGAATCAGGCAAGATTTAGTGCAGTGGAAGAAATAGCATAAAATGCAATGATGCAGTTAGGCCAATGTCAAGAGAGGATACAGAGGGATCCATTGAATTATGCATTGTACATAGAGGAAATCAAGCTAGCACAGGAGGCAAGAATACTTAACAATGCCAGGATTCAGTTTTTGCGAAAGAAAATCAAAGTTCAGTGGATAAAAGAAGGGGATCAAAACACAAAGTTGTATCATCAATATATTAAATCAAGGAGAAGTACAAACAAAATTTTTACAGTAAAAGATGCAAAAGGGATCCAATATTCAGAGTGTGAAGCAGTAAGCAAAGCGTTTGTTAATTACTATACAGAGTTACTGGGAACATCAAATCAGAATAGACAACATGTTTCGAGTGAAATAATTCAAAGGGGCAACATGGTGACTGAGGAACAAAGAGAAGAATTAATAAAGGAATACACAACGGAAGAAGTAAAGCAAGCATTATGGGCTATTGATGACAATAAATCACCGGGTCCAGAGGGCTATGGAAGCAGGTTCTTCAAGGATTGCTGGGGGTTTGTGGGAGATGATGTCACTAGAGGGGTACTTGAATATTTCACAAATGGGGAAATGCTGAGAGGAGTAAATGATACAGTGATCACCTTAATTCCAAAAGGATCACATGCAGGATCCGTCACTGACTACAGACCCATTGAGTGCTGCAATACCACATACAAGGTGATATCGAAAATGATGTGTAATAGGTTGAAAAAAGTACTCCCAACAATCATATCATAAAATCAGAGTGTGTTTGTTGCTGGAAAAACCATAGTACAAAACATACTTATTTGTCAAGACTTGGTAAGATTGTACAATAGGAAGAACACTACTAAAAGTTGTCTGATGAAGATCGGTTTGAGGAAAGTATATGATAGTGTAGAATGGGGATTTGTCGAGGAAATGTTACATGGATTAAACTTCCCGTACAAGTTTATCGAATGGATAATGGGGTGCATAACTACCACACAATATGGGATTGCTATAGATGGGGGAGTATATGAGAACATAAAGGGAAGAAGAGGGTTGCGACAAGGGGACCCTATTTCACCACTATTATTTGTGATATGTATGAAGTATTTAATTTCTCAAAGATAATGAACTGGATTTCTATACATGAGAATTTCCAGTTCCACTCAAAATGCAAAAGTGTGGGACTTAATCATTAATGCTTTGTTGATCACATGTTGTTATTCTGTAAAGGGGAATTTGACTCAATTAAACTAATGTTAAGAGGCTCTTAACATTCTCAGAAGCCTCTAGTCTGACCACCAATGCAGGGAAATCCAATATATTCAGTGCCAATATGGAGAAACAAATTTTAGAGGATGTGTGCGAACTCACAGGGTATGCAAAAGGTATGCTACCTTTTAGATACTTGGGGGTACCTATCTCGTCTAAAAAAAATTCAGCAGTGGATTGTGAGATGCTAGTAGACAAATTGACTAGCCGAGTTAAAACATGGGGGACAAAAAACCTATCATATGCAGGAAGAACACAATTGGTGAATTCAGTGCTAATGCACATACATGTATATTGGTCAACAATTTTCCTACTGCCTAAGAAGGTCATGAAGAATATAACGGCTGTCTGTAGGAATTTTCTTTGGAGTGGCCAAATATATACATCTAAAGCACCACTCATAGCATGGGATGTAGTATGCCAGAGCAAAAAGGAAGGAGGTTTGGGAATAACTGAATGTATAAGATGGAATGAGGCGGCCATAGCTAAATATGTATGGAATGTAGCAAACAAAACAGATAACCTATGGGTCAAATGGGTACACCAGATATACCTCGAAGGGGCAGATTGGTGGCAATATCAACCACAAGCTGAAAGCTGTTGGTACTGGAGGAAAATATGTAGTATCAAAGGAAAATTTGCAGCAGGGTATTCTGTAAATAAATGGCTACACTCAAATGGTGAATATACAATTCAAAGTGGCTACAGATGGAAGTCAGGAAATGGAAGCCAATGGCCTTGGTGGAGAGATACATGGAACAAAATGAATGTGCCTAAGCATAGTTTCATATGCTGGTTGGCTATGCACAGAAGACTGTTAACAAGAGATAGACTAGCAAGGATGGGAGTATATCAGGAAACAGAATGCTTATTGTGTGGATTCAAATCTGAAAATATAGACCATCTCTTCTTTGAATGTGATTATTCTAAGAAATTTTTAGATGGGGTACTTGAATGGATGGGTCTGAACATTCAAAGAACTAACATGGAAGGAACATGGAGTAGATTAGCGAGGAAAGCAAAAGGGAAGATCAGTAGAGCACTAATCCGAGCAATAATAGCAGCACTAATATATCATATTTGGCAAGCAAGAAATGGAGCATTGTGGAACAAAGTTGTAATCAGACCTACGGAAATCATGAAGAAGATCAGGGAGGAGAGGAAAGACAGATGCATGAGCAGAATAAATGCAGGGATCAGATGTAAAGACAGGAAATGGATAGATAATTTGTATGTATAGATAGATACATCTACAAAAGGAAATGGGAGATAGTGTTAGTTAGAATGAGAGGATGGAGAAGTAGTTTGTAATAGCGCGACACAAGTTGGTTTTTCTTTCAATAAAATGTTAGTTTGACAAAAAATAAATAAATAATAATAATAATAATAAAAATAAGAATAATAAGAACAATAAGAATATAATAACAATAATAAAAATAATAAGAAGAACAATAAGAATAATAACAATAATAACATAGTAGTAGTAGCAATAACAATAATAACAATAATAAAATTAAGAATAAGAACAATAAGAATAATAACAATAATTACATAGTAGTAGTAGTAGCAAGACTTTCTTAGTGGAACTAAAAAAAAAAGAGTTTGGGCTCTTTTTTTGGTTGACTTTTAGTCACGCGCGGCGGCTATGCGCATGTGTTCCAAAGTGAGTAGTAGTAGTAAGACTTTCTCAGTAGAACCAAAAAAAAAGAGTTTGGGCTCTTTTTTTTGGTTGACATTTAGCCACGCGCGGCGGCTATGCGCATGTGTCCCAAAGTGAGTAGTAGTAGTAAGACTTTCTCAGTGGAACTAAAAAAAAAAAAGAGTTTGGGCTCTTTTTGTTTTGTTGACTTTTTGCCACGCGCGGAGGCTATGCACATGTTTCCCAAAGTGACGTATATTTTTTGATAATGATATACTCGAGAGAAAGTAGTAGTAGCAAGAATTTCTCAGTGGAACTAAAAAAAAAGAGTTTGGGATATTTTTTTTGGTTGACTTTTAGCCACCCGCCGCGGCTATGCGCATGTGTCCCAAAGTGAGTAGTAGTAGTAAGACTTTCTCAGTGGAACTAAAAAAAAAATAGTTTGGGCTCTTTTTTTTGGTTGACTTTTAGCCACGCTCGGCGGCTATGCGCATGTTTCCCAAAGTGACATATATTTTTGATAATGGATATACTCGAGAGAAAGTAATAGTATTTAGTAAGACTTTCTCAATGGAACTACAAAAAAAAAAAAAGAGTAATAGTAGTAGTAAGATTTTTTCAGTGGAACTAAAAAAAAAAAGAAGAGAAGAGTAGTAATAGTAGTGGTAGTAGTAAGACTTTCTCAGTGGAACTAAAAAAAGAAGAAGAGAAGATAGAGTAGTAGTTGTAATAAGACTTTCTCAGTGGAACTAAAAAAAAAAGAGAAGAGTAGTAGTTGTAGTAAGACTTTTTCAGTGGAACTAAAAAAAAAAGAAGAGAAGAGTAGTAGTAGTAGTAGTAGTAGTAGTATATTTTAATAGATAAAAGAAATAGAGATTCAAAAAATTACAATCAAATTAAAATGAAGAAGGAAAAGGGTGTGA
Source organism: Solanum chiquidenum (assembly GCA_029582725.1). Lineage (NCBI taxonomy): Eukaryota > Viridiplantae > Streptophyta > Magnoliopsida > Solanales > Solanaceae > Solanum > Solanum chiquidenum. Next base: position 6,432 of record JAJOOS010022323.1, on the reverse strand, counting down.
ATATATGATGAAATTAACTTTCAATATCAAATGTATTGTATTATATAATTTGAAAAAAGATTAAAATAAAATAAAATAAATAAGTAACGAATTTAACAAATTTTTGGGGGTCGATAATCGCCATAAATAATATTAAATTATGGTGATTTTCTAACCTCCTTAATAAAACCACCACAAAAAATTTTATATTGTGGGGGTCAGAAGAAACTATCACAAAATGAATTATACATGAAATTTTAAAAAACTCCCATAAGTTAATCGCCAAAAATTAAACATTTTTTTGTAGTGAATTCTGGACATAGGTATGAACTGTATGTAGTAATAAATTATTAATGGTGGACAGCGAAAATTAAATTTTGCACCCAACTTTCTATTTTCCCTGAAAGTAAAATATCTGGGAATATAATAGTTGTATTATAATTATCTAACAAGATATGAACAATATAGTACTAGACATTTTTTAAATGAAGTGAAAAGGGATTAACACGTGGGTTGTGGTACGGTGGTGGAACTGCTTCACCCTTAACCAGAGGTCTCAGGTTTGAACCTTGGGTATGGAGAAAATTTTATTGGAAGCGTCACCCTCGATTAGACCCTGTCGTGCACAATCCAAATTTAATCGGAGCTCCAATGCAGATTCTGAACCCCTAGTGAAAAACCAAAAAGAAATGAAGTGAAAAGGGAAGCTTTAATATTCGGTTGACTATTTAATTCTAAGTCGTCTTGGAGCTATAATGTGCTATTCAATTCTTCCGTTCATATTAGTCATTACATATAAAAATGATAAAAACATTATTATTAATGGTGGACAACTTGTAAAAATTAATTTTTGCACCTAACTTTCTATTTGCCCTGAAAGTAAATATATGGGAACATAACACTATAATACTTCCTTCGTCCCATATTAGATGAACATCTTATTAAAAATATTTATCTCACATTATTATTTATTAAATCAGGATAGAATTGATTTTTTTTTTCATTTTATCCCTACAGTTATTATGGTCTTTGGATATTTAAAGAAATTTTGAAGATTCATAATTTATTTTTTCAATATGCTAATTAATATGAACAAAGGGTGAAATAGTAAAGTCAATCAATCTATTAATAATTTCTTAATTATTATGTAAAATATAGAAAGTGCCCATCTAATATGAGATTGAGATGAAGATAGTAACTATCTAATTATCTATCAAAAATGAACAATAAAACTAGATATTGATATAAAGTGAAAAGGGAATCTTTAATATTCGGTTGACCACTTAATTCTATGTCGTCTTAGAGTTAATTATAATGTTATTTCCGTCCCATACTAGTCGTTACATTTATAACTATGCATCACATCCGTATATATCTCCTTTTTTCGTCACGTAGTTCATTTTGGGGTGATATAAAGGACATTGTTACCATACGATTGGAAAATAAAAATAATTTTATCAACTATATATGGTCATTTTCACAAGGACAACTAAGTTAATCTTATTTTAAGAATATAAAATATTAAAGGGTTAAATGGGATAAAAGTAATTAATTTAATCTTGATTTTGATAAAATAACAAGTTTGAATACTTATTCTTGATAATCATGACAACTTATATAAGTCGGTAGGGGTAACGATAATTAAACAACTTGTAAATAGTGTTTACCAACAAACATGTGAAACTTAATTTAATGAGAAAATTATTGAATTTATAAAAGAGAAGGCAAGTTACGTGGAAGTGTTAAATATTGACCAAGTAGTGCATTGATCTTGATAAAAATGACTAAAATGCTTTTTATCGTCCTTTTCATACTCATGTACTATACAATTAATTTACCCAGAAGGAGACTTAAAAATAAAATAGTCTTGGAGCTTAATTAAACAATATATTTTTACTTTGTTGTGATATTAATACACCTGCTCAACTACCCTACTTTGGTAATACTCCCTCTGTCCACTTTTATTTGTCATGCTGCGCTTTTCGAAAGTCAATTTGACTAATTTTCAAAGTTAAATTAGATTATATTAATTCGATATTTTAAACAAAAAAAATAGATATTCAAAAACTATATGAAAAGTACTATAAATTGCAATTTTTTGCATATCAATATGATGAAAAAATACATCTTAAAATGTTAGTCAAAATTCTTATAGTTTGACTCTAAAAATAGAAATCATGACAAACAATAGTGGACGGAGGGAGTAGTAATTTCACACCTAACTTTCTTATTTCGTACTTAAGAGTGAAATATCGTGGAATATATATAGTCATTGACTTGAGTTAACGGATTTTTCAAAAAAGAATTATTGTCGGCCAAGATCATTTTTGTATTGAAATGCCACAAAATAAAGTGTTGAATTGAATAAAGACGAAATGGTCTGATAGACCCTTATATTTGTATCAGTTTGTATTCTGGACCCTTTTACTTAATTATTTGTCAACTGAATCCTTAGACTCAATTAAAATGAGACTTTTAAGCCCCTCCAATCATGTGTGTAGCTCACACTCCTTTACATAAATAGCATGTCATATATATTAGTGTCATGTCATAATTATTTCATACCTATTTTTTAAAATTATTAATCAAAATTATTTAATAAAAGATAAAATAATAAAATTTTAATTTATTCTTTAAAGTAAAACTCCATAGATTCTCTGTTCACGGCCAACATCTACGGGAGAAGCCATCGCCGCCACTTTTGCCGGCGAAATCGCATATACTCTTTCCCTCACATGTCTTCATCTCCGCCGCACACCATCACCATTTCCTTTCCTCCTCCAACCTTCACAAAACTAACAACCTAAGTCACCGCACCACTAGATCTGATCGAGAAACCTCTTCACCGCCATGACCTAGCACCCACCTCGTTCTCCTCTCCACTGACCAGTGCCGCCTCTCTCTCACTCCACTGCGAAGCAGTGGTCTCCGGTTCGCCGTCGTCGACGTAAATTGCTTCTTCAAATCCTCCATCTCCGACGTAGTTCCCCCTCACCGAATTCCACGATGGTGGCTGCAAAGAAGACCAAGAAGACTCTAGAGAGCATCAACAACAGGCTCGCTCTTGTTATGAAGAGCAGTGAAGAGGCATTTGATTTGATGCTGTTTTGGATCCTATTTGGAAGTTGCCCGATTGTTATTAAGAAAAGTAGCTACGATTGATGAGTTTGGCAACTTTATTTATCACTTGTTGGAAGAAAGTTTTGATGATGTTTAATCTGATTTTAACAATTTTCTTAAGTTATTGTTCAATCTACTATGTAAACTTTGATTTGTTAAGAAAAAAAAAAATTAACCAAAAATTTGCTTTTCCACCTTGCTTGGAAGACATGGTTGATTTTCTAGGGTTAAGAGTTTGGATCGGTTGATGAAAACTTGCTCTCCTAACCCAAATAGTTACGTTTTTGTTAACTTTTGGGATGTTTCTATGTTGACTGAATGAATTTGGATAGAGCACTTGGTCCTTTCCAATATATACTGACATATATTGTGGTGCCTTTGCCTATCAATAATTCATATTGGTGTTAAAAAAAGAGAGTTATTCACTCGCTTAAAAGAGTGTGGAGTTAAACAATTTTGCCAATTCAGACATTTTAATGTCATATAAGCGTGGTCAATGGTCAGAGAGATTTGTTAAATTGTGTTTTATTAACTCTAAGGGCTCAGTTGACAAATGATTAAGTAAAAGGGTCCAGAATACAAACTGATATAAGTACAAGGGTCCATAGACCATTTCACCTTGAATAAATTTATGTATAAAATGAATTTTATATTCTAAATTTGGAAATAATAAAAATATTAAATATTTTGTCTCGGATCTGGGGTGATGAAAATGACTACAAGTCAATAGGCAATTAATTTATACATAAAGTCCCACCTCCTAAACCTATTAATATGCTACTAAACTAATCATATTGAAATCAAGTTAGTTATAACATCTTGAATTAATTACAAGGTATTCCATTAATTTGATAGTTATAAGTTGCAAGATATTGGATATCTTTCCTTTCATACGATTTAAAATTCTTTTATTAGATACTTAATTTTAATTGAGTCAGTTCTTGAAATGGATCTCTATCATTGTCGTCTTTCGTATTCCCTTGATTCACACTTTTTAAATTGTAGAAGTGTTTAGAGAGCTTTATCAAAATTCTACGAAAGTATACTTAGTATCATGTTCTAGCTTCTACTTATGACTCTTATATAATAACAACACAACATATGGGGTTTGGCAGGGTAGATGTAGAATCTACATAAACCTTGCATCTACCTTAGAGTTGAGATAAAGGGGTTATTTTCGATAGTTTTTCGGCTAAACATAAAAACAATTTAGAAAAAAATTGTAATGAAATTAAGTATAAGAGGCAATAATAGATAGTAAAAAATAACAAATAGTATAGAAGAATAGTACTACAGTAAAATAATACTATAATTGAACTATATGAAACCAAATAGAAACCGAAGAATAAGAAACTACAAGAATCGTCCTACGACTACTAGTAACAACAACAAGAAAATGTAGTCCTTACTAGTATATATGGCCGCACGCTTGCCTACTAACTTTTTACCCTAATTTGTGTCCTCCACACCTCCTTACTATAACGTTTTAACAAAAAAAAAAAAAAAAAAAAACTAAACCATATCGGAATTCGGAATCATAGAGAATTCGAATATCTAATTTTAATGATGTAAAGAAAAATAATCTAAAATTGATATAATACAAATTTTATAAAATAATCGATTGACACCCCCTACCCTACACGTATCTAGATAGTATCTTTAATTATCTGTATTTCTTCTCTCTATTTTTTCTATATAATAGATACTTCATAGCAATGAAAAATCGAGGAGAAGCAAGAGTTGAGTAGAACAAAAGAAGAAACAACCAAACCAAAGAGGTAATTTTCTGCATTTTCTCGTTCTTTAATTTGCTAAAGCACTATCAATTTATTATATCATTTAGTAGCTGGATATGAAAGAATTTATACATGTATTAGTTTTCGTTTAGTAGCTGGATAAGAAAGAAATTATCCGCGTATTAATTTTCGTATAAATTATATGGTGTTAATTGGTAGGTAGATAGAAAATATCATGTATAAAGCTAATATGATGTTTGATTGACAATTTAGAAATCTGCAAAAGTAATTACATGTGGTGGAATAACTAATATATGAATAACTAATACTTCTACTAATTGTAATAGTTATGACCATATTGTATCCCCATAACGCTACTAGCAGACGTACAACTCCGCCTCTCCAATGTACTGATGCATATTAATTATTAATATAAGTATCTTTTGTAACAAAATAACTAATTCTTACGTAACTAATACATACATAAAATATATAATATATAGATTTCCTCTAACTGTATAACTAATACTCCCTCAAATTGCCATTAATTTAGGATGAATAATGTATTGCTTTGCATAACATTAATAATAGTCATGGTATCTATGAATTGAAATTAATTAAAAAGAATGTGTCTTTTGTAGGAATTACCGTTCAAGAAAGAGGGATGGCACACTACATTGAAACTGAAATAAATGAGGTCTCTCTCAACTATATAAATTTATTTTATATTTCATTAGCCCACTGTTTGTTTGGCAATTAAATATAGAATGTTTGAGACTATTTTCTAACCATTATTTTATACCTTTTTGGGTTTTTAATTTGAGTTGGGTCTGGACTCTGGAGAGTAAAGAAAATATTGGGTGGTACGTTTTAAAAGTCACGTGATATTTTTAAAATAAAAAACTCAATTTTAAGATTACTTTTTTTAATTCATCATGTTAACGAAAATAAATATGCATAATTTGTTAAACAAAGGAAGGTATACATGTAGCACTTTTTTTTTAACTATAGATATATCCAATGCAATCTAGAACACAAAGTCTATAGTATTAAAAGAATGTGTGAAAATTAAGGACTCAAGGCTTATCAGCCATTGTTTAAGCAGAGAAGAAAACAGAGATAAGAAGAAGAGAAGAAGATTTCATTTCATTGTGTAAAAACTGCTACAAAATGATGAAGGTTATAGCTTTTATAGATGTACATAGGAAGCATCTAGAAGAATCACGTTTGAGCTAACAACCTAACTGAAAATTGTCAGCTCCTAACAGCTTATAACTAACTATGTATTAACCACTTAGGGTGTGTTTGGTATGAATGGGTAAATGTTTTGGAAAATATTTTTCCAAATCAACTCATTTTCCTAAAATTTAAGGAAAATGACTTCCCTTCAAAACTTAAGGAAAACATTTTCCAAAACTCTATTCCAACTTCAAATTACAATTTTTTTTGTTTTAAAAAATTTAAATTTGTTTTAAAGAAATATTTTCAACTTCAATTTTTTTATTTTTCATCCCGATCCTCGACCACCCCACCCCCCACCCAAAAAAAAAATCGAGTTTGTTTTTAAAAATTATTGTCAACTTCAAAATTTTATTTT
>JAJOOS010022322.1:0-22848 GCA_029582725.1 Solanum chiquidenum | reverse complement strand
TAGTTGCAAATACAAAGCCACCCATGTGTTTTTGGCTTGCCCGAGAGGGAGGTCGCGAAACCAAGACCACTAGACTGATGGCCTAAGGAGTGGGTCGATATGAGGTTCAGCCTGAGAGGGTGAGCCCTAGTCCCATATCCTAACACTCAGCTTGAGAGAGTGAGTGGGGTAAGGCGTAGGCTGGTCTTCATGCGGCAAATGGGTGTCCGAGAGGAACGCATTTGAAATGGGGCAAGTTGCCTGAGAGGGAACTTATTTTCATCTAAAGCTTAGCCTAGTCACTATTATCTTGCAAATTTTCTATCGAAAGCATGTACCCAACTATTTATCTCAACTTATATAGAGGTCACACCCCAAGAACTTGTCCCCATACTTGATTTTCTTATTAATTTTATTATTTTTACTTGTGACAAAAAACCCAAATCGATATTTGACACTTTTGTGTCCCCCCTTTTTTATTTTCAATGATTTTAATCGTTAATTTCTTTAGCTACTACTAGTTAGAACTAGATTTTATTTTTCTATCAATTCTCAAAACCAATCCCATGGGATACGACCCCAACCCTCGGTTGGGTTACTATATTATCGACGATCGTAGACACTCAAATCGTAGTTAGTGTCGTTGGTCACGATAAGCATCACAGACCCATGACTCCGACTGAGGTTCATAGTTTCTTAGGGTTAGTTAAGTACTACAAAAGGTTTGTAGAGGGGTTTCCTTCACTTTCAGCACCATTAATGAAGCTGACTAAAAAATAACTAAGTTCTAGTGGACTGAGGCTTGCGAGCATAATTTCCAGAAGCTGAAGGACATGTTGACATCAACACTAGTTCTAGCATTGCTAGAAGGTTCAAAGGGCTATGCGGTGTACTGTGATGCTTTTGGTGTTGGGTTGGGATGTGTTTTAATGCAACATGGTAACTGGTAAGGTTATCGCATATGCTTCAAGGCAGTTGAGGAAGCATGAGAAGAACTATCTGACCCATGATTTAGAGTTGGCTGCAGTTGTGCATTAGTTAAAGATCTGGAGACACTATTTGATTTGCATTTATGTTGAAATCTGCACAAATCATAAAAGCCTTCAATATATATTTAGACAGAAGGAGTTAAATCTGTGACAGCGTCGATGGCTTGAGTTACTGAAAGACTACGATGTGGATATTTATATCATCCAGGAAAGGCGAATGTGGTAGCCGATGCTCTCAGTCGAAGATCTATGAGTAGTTTATACAATTTAGGTGTTGAGAAGCATGAGCTAGCGCGAGAGCTTCATCAGTTAGCTAGGTTGGGAGTTAGATTGTTAGAGGCAGACGATAGTGGGGTCATAATTCAGGACACAACCGTATCATCTCTAGTTGTAGAGGTAAAAACACGACAATAGGAGGATCCTAGCTTAGAGAAGTTCAGAGCCAAGGCTCAGGATCATCAGTCTTTAGCATTTTATATAGCAGGAGATGGAGTCCTCAGATATAGCGGTCAATTATATGTTACGGATGTTGCAGGGCTTCGACATCAGATTATTAAAGAGGCACATCATTCCCATTATTCTATTCAGTCGAACCATGATATTAAGGAGATTTATTGATGGCATGGGATAAAGAAGGATGTTGCTGAGTTTGTGGCACAGTGTCCTAACTGCCAACAGGTGAAGGTTGAGCACCAAAATCCCGTTGGGCTAGTCTAGGAGACAGTCATTCCTTTGTGGAAGTGGGAAGCAATTAATATGGATTTTATTACAGGGTTACCTCGATCATGTCGTAAGTTTGACTCTTTTTGGGTAATTGTTGACAGGCTAATAAAATCAGCCTACTTCTTACCAGTCAGGGCTACTTTTACAGTCGAAGACTATGCATGGCTCTATATTAGAGAGATTGTTAGGCTACACGGTGTCCAGTATCTATTATCTTTGATAGAGGAGCAAATTTTACCGCTAACTTCTGGAAGTCCTCCAGAAAGGATTGGGGACACATGTTAATCTTAGTACAACCTTTCACCCTCAGGAGATAGCCAGGCTGAGCGCATAATTTTAACACTCGAGGATATGTTACAGGCGTGCGCATTAGATTTCAAGGGAAATTGGGATGACCACTTTCCTCTTATTGAGTTCGCATACAATAATAGTTATCATTCCAGCATCGGGATGGCACCTTATGAGGCTTTGTATGGGCAAAAATGTAGACTCCCCATTGGATGGTTCGAGGTAGGTGAGTCAGGGTTGATTGAACCCGACTTAGTACAGCAGACAGTGGAGCATGTTAAGCTCATTTGGGAGAGGTTTCTAACATATCAAAGCCGAAAGAAGTCATACTCAGATGTGCGTGAATGGACTTAGAGTTTTGTGTTGATGACTCGGTATTCTTAAAAGTCTCGCCTATGAAGGATGTTATGAGATTTGGCAAGAAAGGCATGCTTAGTTCAAGATTCATTGGGCCATATCAGATCCTTTGGAGGGTAGGACGAGTGGCTTATGAGTTAGAATTGCCTTCGGGACTAGAATCTATTCATCTAGTTTTCTATGTATCGATGTTACAGAAGTGCGAAAGAGACCTTTCTCGGGTTGTCCCATTTGAGGATGTTCGAATCACAGAGGAGTTGTCCTACGAGGAAACTCCAGTTTCCATATTAGATCGACAGGTCCATAAATTTAGGACCAAAGAGATGGCTTCAGTTAAAGTATTGTGGAGAAACAAGAATAGAGAAGATGTGACCTGGGAAGCTGAGGATGGCATGAGGTCCAAATATCCTCACTTGTTTCATACCCCAGGGTGATGACATAGTTTATATTAGTGCAGTAAGGTAAGATACCTATCTGTTTTTTTTATATTATTGCTTATTATTATGGTTGTTGTCGTTGTATTTTTGCTCGCACTGTTATTGCAGAGCTATAGTGCTTAGCTATTTATGTCGTCATGTGAGACGCCTAGGTTAAAATTTCTGCGTTTCAAGTTCCTGGATAGTCACATTTACAAAGGATACTCTGCATAAATTTTGGCAACTCCTAAGGACTTAACCGCGTGACTCAGATTTTTCATTCGAGGACGAATGTTTCTAAGTGGGAAAACATGTAACACCCCAACTTTTGAAAACGTCTAAATTAACTTGTACCTTCGTGGAAAGACAAAGAGGGTGAGTAATAAATTAAGAATGATGTGGTATGTCATATTTTAAGTGTTTAAGGGTTGTATCTCAAGTTTTGAAATTAGGTAAGTGGAAAAATAAAGGTTGGCAAAAGTTATCGTAAGTTCCTTTTTAAAGATTTCTTTAAAATTTGGGTAAAATGTCTTGGAGGTTTTTTCCCAATCTATATGGAGTTGTGGGTCCCACGACCTATCAAATCAAAGGTATACAAGTCTAGTTTCTAATGCATCAAACCGTTTGTCCATACGACTTCAAAATAGAGTGATATTTGTGTTTTTATGAGACTGCACAAGAAGGCACGTGAGGTGGGGCCCTAGGTCAGTGGAACTCTTTATATATCTTCTTCTTCGTCTTTTTCTTCATTTTTTTTAGTTAAGAACCTGAAAACTTAGAAAACCCATTTCTAGGATCAACCAAATTATAGATTTTCTCGACTTAAGTCCTTGATGAAAGTTTTTCTACGCGTTGAGCTCGTCATCATGGTATAATTTGTTTTATCAATTTCGTAGCATATCATACTTTGGTGTTGGGACAGCAAGGGTTTGGACATATTTAAGGTTTTGACGTGTATTACAAACTTAAGATCAAGGTAAGACCCTTATTTCATCGACTCTAGCTCTGATAAGCCAAAAATAGCAATTTGCAACGGAAATACATATATATTTTATCAAATTATCGTGGTATCTTCTATTCTTGTGTGTTGATTATGGTTCTGCCTTGTTGTAGTATCTAGGGGGATTGTGAGTAAAAGTCATTAGACCACGTGAATTAAGTGAAAAAGGTATGTTAAAGCTATTCTCTTCTTACGGCATGTTTTCTTAAAGCTTAGGAGCAATGTAATTGGGTTGTTATCAATGTTATACTTGTAACCATTATTGTTGATTGTTGGCTTCTCTAGTGGATATAATCCTCCCTTGTCGGGATTCCTATTCAGTTAGTAGCGTCCCTATGTTGGACACGACTTAGAGGCTATTCGTATAGGTTGCTTATAGCTAAATTTCTTGCTTTTAGCCTATTGGATGGTTATTGTTGCCCTTGGGGCTATTATGGATAGCTGCAGGAATGTGATCTATGCGTAGAAGGGATATGTTCTGCTTACGGAGCTATATTGATGCCTAAAAGGGCTATGAGTTGCCTACGGGGCTATATTGATGCCTAGAAGGGCTATGAGTTGCCTACGAGGCTATATTGACACATAAGAAGACTATGTGCTGCCTACAAGACCATGTTGTTGCCTAAGAGGGCTATGAGTTGTCGATAAGCTATATTGTTATCTAAGAGAGGTATGTGCTGCCTACGGGGCTATATTATTGCCTAAGAGGGCTATGTGACTGCCTACGGGGCTAGGCGACTACCGATAGGGGTATATAAACTGATTGGCACCTTCTGGGCTTATGGGGGCCTGGGTAGGTGGTATTATGTGTTGTTTCCACCTGCCGAGCTTATGGGGGCTTGGTTAGGTTGTTGTTTTATTATTTTTGATATGTTTAGATTTAGGAGCAGGTCAGTACATTTACCTTATCCTTGATTTATTTATTGGATAACTCCCAGTATATTAAGATACTTGCTCATAGTCTATTGTCTTTCATACTCTATACATTATTTTGTACTGATGCCCCATTGTCTGAGGTTACTGCATTCATGCCTGCAGGTCCCAACAAATGACCTAGTAGACCTCCTTAGTAGCAGGATTGACTTCTATCCGGTTGGCTAGCCCCTTTCCTCCGGAGCTGCCAGAGTTGGGAGGTTTGTTAGCTTTTGTTGTATATATTTTTATGGGTAGGTTGGGGCCCTGTCCTGCTTATCTTTACTACTCTTAGAGGCTTGCAAACTAGTGTGTGGGTTGTATAGCTACGTTATGGCCATGTTGGCCTAGTTTGTTGGTTTGATGAAGCTTGTTAGCCGTTTGATGTTTTGTCTTGATATATACCTGCTTTCAGTTTCGGTATAGAGATCATGGTGGCCTCAACGGACCAATCAGGACTTCTGTGCTAGTTGTCTATTTCTTTATATGAACTCTTGGGAGTAGCTATTTCTTTTATAGATCTGTTGACAGGGGCCTTGTCGGCTGAGGGCTTAATTTTAAGCCGAGATATACTTGTTTGTTTTCTTGATTGCGTGTCGCTACTCGGGCCTGAGTTTTGGCAATAGGATCCAGTTGCGCCCCTTGAGTTTGGGGCGTGACACGCCCCGTGCCAGCAGAGCGTCAGGGGTCGCCTGGCCTACTCCTTTCGTGTTTCATTCCGGACGTGTTTCCTTTAAGTCGTGGCTACGTTTATATTCTTTGTATTAGCTCCTATAGGTTTCATTTACCTTTGAGAATTCCTACATGTTCTAATCACATGTCCTAATTCACAGTTAAAACTAAAGTGAGTTTAAGAGAGAAGTTCAAGAAGTTTTCTTTTGAGTAATTTTGAGCATCTTTTGTAACCAACAATGGTTTTAAACTAATTTTCTGAGAAAGCAAATATGGGTAATGAGAATAGTCATATTCATGATTGAGAAAAATATAAGGGAACTAAGTATTCCCAAATGTAACACTTTTACATTGAAAAAGAGAAACTTTGATTTCTAAAAAGAGTAATGAGTTTAGAGATTAATTCAGAGCAGTTAAGTTACCTCTTTTAAGAGGGCATTTTGAGTAATTACCTCAAATTTGAGAAAGAATATGTTTTTACACATTTGAGCATAAATATAAATATATATATATATATATATATATATATATTAGGAGTAGTATTGAGCACCGATACGGGAAATCATGTATGCCAACATGGGAAAAGGATCATACTTTTTAGATGAATCATTAGTGCCTTCGGGCAGAGCTTAGTGGATCCACTTAGTTGAAGTGTTTTATGCCCCGATAAGGTATAGGACATTTCTGGCAGAGTGAGCGAGACGTTGTATCATCATATAGCTCATAATGTAAAGTATTGTATTTTTTATATACATACTTGAGTTAATATCTGTTGATATTACTGTGTATTGAGTTGAGTTGAGGTGAATACTCTTTCGGTCTTGTCAGTTCAGTTGCATATTCTTTCAGTTCCCCTTGCATGTTTGTACATTCAATGTACTGATGTCATTCAACTTACATCTTATTATGATGCAGGTACAGGTTTTTAGGATCATCAACAGGCACTTCGTTGATACCATTTGCACTCCAGTTAGCTTTGGTGAGTCTCCTTGCTTCTGGAGGGCTTCACATTTATTTCTTGCTTTTGTAAAGTTCTCGAGGGTTATGTCCCGACATCTATCCTAGTATTTGAGGCTTCATAGATAGTTAAAGTTGAGGAATCTCAATATTTCCCCTTTTGTTGAGATATTTAGAGGTCTTGCAGACAGTTATTTATAACTTATTAAGTATTTTCAGATGTTTATTTGAGTTAAGTTTACATTGAGACCTTAAAGTTTAATTATGCATTTGAAGTTCTCATTTTGCTTGAGTAAGTCTTCCGCTAAGTAGTCAGCCAGACCAAGGGTTCGCCTGGGGATCAGCGATGTTCTCGAGTGCCGATTACGCCTAGAATATAGGCTCGGAGTGTGACAATAACACCATTCAGATTTAGCTTGTACCATTGCTTCCCTACAACCAGCATTGATAGATTGAACTAACATCAGCTTGATGACTATACTAATGAGTTCATTGCATTGTTATTCCAATTATGTTTCAATATAATTGTTCTTTGAGAAATCCTAAGGGCTAGGTTGTGCACACTTCGAATCTCGATAGATAATAGACCAGCTCACATATATCTTTATTCTTCTCCACTTAAATATCAGGCTTTTATCACCGTTAAGGATTTGAACTCGTGACGTGTGCCTAATTCATACATCACGCTTGCACTCTTATACTATGCCAAAGTATAGTGATAATCTTCTTCACTCTGGTCTATCGGGAACAACCTCTCTACCTTCACAGTATAACGGTAACTTTGTGTACACAAATCCCAACGTAGGATTACACTGATTATTTATTGTTGTTGATTTTATTTTTATTTTATTAAATAGGTGACGTAGGTAAACAACAAGATTGGTGATGTTGTAACATGGGGTTTCGTCCTGCTACCTAATCTAGCAATATGTATGCATAACTAATACTGGAGTAATAAATTCTGAAACAATTTGGTGGAAGATTCATAAAAGGGATATAATTAATAACAGAAATTCAAAAATTAAATAAATTTGATATCTATATAAAACATATGAAAATATCGAATGTTGTTTGGGATTATTATATATATAACTGCATATACGATTCATATATATTATTAGGATTAAATTGAGTGAGAAATTGTTATATTTATATGGCATTTTAGCATTAGTATTATGTAATATGAAGAGTCTCATGTCATGACTCATATGTGTTTGCATTTCAGCTCATCCCTTTATGTTAAAGATTATTTGGAGTAACTAACTGACAATTTCTATTGGTAAATCCCTATATAACTTCTTACTCATTATTTATTTATTATTTAATATTTTTATACTCGTAATTCATATAATTTCTAGGTCGTAATTCTTTCATTCATTTATTCACATTATTACCTCACCTTTTTCCTATTCAATACAGGAAAAATTCCGCATTTATAATAGTGATGGCCTTTTATTATTTTGAATACAATAAAAATATAGAGTGGAATAAAGTTACTAGAGAATAAAGTTTTATCTAGCTGAAGAAAATATGTTTTTTTGGTAGAGTTTTGGACTCAATTCGTGTCCAGAGTTTGTTGAGTTGTACATTGTGATTGAACTATTGTACTTTGAAGGGGACAAGTCAAGAAGATTATTACTGGATCGATGAAAAATTCTGTTGCAATGAGCTTGAATCTTCTCAAAGAGAGCAAGAAATTCACGCTTCAACTTAAAAATAATTTATTTTCTTCATTTTATTTTTAATCATAATTATAATTTCACCAACACCTCTAATTAAGTATGTAAAAAATACTCACTACCCCACAAAACCTAATTTTATATTCTCCATTCTCTTAATTAACTTACATGTCCAAACAAAAAAGTGAAGGTAAAAAGTTAGAAGTATAAAAGTAAAATTTAAATGTATATTAAACATTTAAACTTGTGATGTTGGAGAATCCCTTTTCTTAGAATTTGAATTTTTGTGGTCAAATTTCCATAATTGTGGTCCTTTTACCCGGCAGATGGAGACATACTCATTGTCGTGGAGCGTTTTGGCCACCCTCCAAAATTGGTCTTCATAATTTTCTTCCCCCTTCCCTCCTACTTTTTAACTAGTGTGATGTATGAGATTTTTATTTTTTCCAATTCAACTATACTCCAAAAATTAGAATATTTTTAATGAGTAAATTAATTTTGGAATTCTATCAATTAATAGGGATAAAATGATAAATTTATTATGTCAACTATTATTTTCTTAATAGGTGTGTCAAGTCAGAATAGACAAGTAAATAAGGACAAATAAAGTATTTGATATGGTCAGAAATATATTACATATGGAAAATCATTTGTCAATGTTTGACATGAATAGATTAGGTTATTGATAAACATACATTCTCACGTACAAATTTGATTCCTTTTCATGAGCTAAATACATATGCATTTTCGTTAATAATGTAATGAGTGACCGTAAGACTTGATTGCTTTCCTTTCCTTTTATGAGTCAAACATATGATTTTTTATGCACTTTTATTGATAATATAATGAATAACCGTGAAACTTGATTGCTTTCCTTCCTTTTCACGAGTCAAATACATGATTTTTTATTGATAATATAATGAATGACGTCTGTGAATCTGAATTATTCTAATTACTTGTATATATATCTTGTGCATTCATGTTTAACCTTGTGGAAATATATATACTTTTATTTTTATTATAAATTATATGTTCCAAATTCATCAAAGACACTTTCAATTGATTTAGGGAATTGAAAATTAAGAGAGTATCTAAGTAAGCCAATATAGGCATAGGCAGCATGACACACATTTTTAAATAATAAAAGGCAGTTAGTAGGACTAGGCAGCAGCCTCAGCGTGCATCTCGGCTTTGATGGCAGCAGCTAATTGGTCATATGCTTCAGCCCATGCTTCTTTCATCTCATCGTTCCATTTCTTTCCCATTGCTTCTTCCACTGTTCTCAACAATGCTTCTTTTACTACCTACAATCAACTCTTTTATTTATAATTTCTTAATATGCGTGTTGACGAAGGAAAGGTAGTAGTTCTTTTATTTATAATTTCTTAATATGCGTGTTGACGAAGGAAAGGTAGTAGTGTATATATAAACAAAATAAATTACGTACCTCAAAATGAGGGTCAGCAACTCCTTTCTGAAGATGGATGGATCCCAAGTACTTGAGAGTAGTCTCACCTACCACCACTTCTCCCTTTTCCCGAAGCTGAATCGCCGATTCACATGTCTTTCCACAAAACAAGTAATCTAAAATTATGTTTTTCACTACTTTTTAGCCCATAACAAAAGAATTACAATTTGATTTTTTATTCAAATAGTTCATTACTCAAACGGTAAACACCCCTATTTAGAACCATACTACTATTAATAATTATGCAAGGAGCGTCATATATAAAATGAATAATAAGTTAAACTTTTAAGAAAATTCCAAATAGTCAAGTCATGCGTATAAGAAGACAAGTAGAGATCATGTGCATGCCACGTTCCTTATCGTTTACTTTGTAGTTGGGAAATATGAGGTACGGAGAGTGGTGATGAGATTGTATACATCTTATGGTATGCTGTTTGGGCTTTTTAAAAATATTAAAGGGTGTGTGTCGGATTAGCTGAAAGTAGTATTTTCTCTGTTCAATTTTACTTGTCCATTATCCTAAAAATAATTGTCCAACAATACTTGTTTAGTTTGGAAAATCAAGAAATAAATTTATCTTTTTGGGTTTGTTTTACCTTTACTATTAAATACTATTCACATCTAATATATTTTCAAAACATTAAATTTAATATATTCAAAAGGTAATGTAGTAATACTACTCCTATTATTTATTACTCCCTTCGTTTAAAAAGGAATGACCTCCTTTCATTTTTAGTCAGTTTCAAAAAGAATGAGCTCTTTCTTTTTTTGGTAACATTTTAATTTCAGTTTTCCACATGACATGTTTATGTCACAAGATTAAAGGACAACTTTGTATATTTGACATAACTTTAATTTAAGACTATAAGATTCAAGTTTTCTTTATTTTCTTAAACTCCGTGCCAAGTCAAACTAGGTCTTTTTTTTTAAAACGGAGGGAGTACTTTTTAAGAAATGTGTTAAATCAATAGTGAACAAATATTATTGAACTGAAGGAATATATTCTTAAAGAATCCGACACAAATGCATCATGAAAAGTGAAGAGTCCGTACAACTTAGGAAATTTCTACTAAGAATAAATCCATAACAATGAAGGGAAATATATAACTAACCATCTTGAAAACCTTAACAGCATGAGCTTTAAGCTTGGGATTGTTCTGAGGAAGTTCATCAGAGTCCTTCAAGAATGAGAACATGTTCTTTGCTGCTGGTGCTATCTCCAGGATCCTACCAATTAATATTTGAATCCCAATTAGCTAGGGGAGAAAAGATGTACATGTACACATGACATGACTCTCTACATATACACTTGTTTTACAGGCAGATCTAGACTAGACGCTACTAATTCCGCAAAATTTACTATATAGATCCTCAGAGTCGAATAACTCTAAATTTTGAATTTATCACTGTACGTCTTTATGTTAAACAAAAAGTTAAAGCAAATAACATTAGTTATGTTACTTACAATGAGAAGAAACGAAGACTAAGTTGAGGAATGTCTTGCTTCATGAATTCCCATGAATCCTTCACCAAAGCTTCTTGTTTATCTGTGAACCCCATCTTGTATTCTCTTATTTCTATCCTTTACCAAAGCATCCTTAATTATTTATACTTGTAGAACTGTTTAGTTATCTTTAAAAATAGGCAAAAAAAAGAAAAAGGAAATATTGTACAAACAATTAACAAAAATAAGAACCACTACGTCACACCTTTGCTCATAAGATATGATTCTTTGAACATTTGTCCAAGATAGATAAATATAATTATATCATTTTCTTTGTCTCTATTCACATTGAGGTGAGGTGGGGTGTTTGATTTTCTAAAATAAAATTTATATATTTAAAAATAAGTTAAATATTGTTAAAATATATAAAAAATGAAGGTATATAAAAAAAAAATTGACTTCCGACATTCAAACAATACCATGTTGGAGGATGTTAATTTCTATTTATGTAGAAGCGTGAAGAGGAGGACGATATCGGGCAAAACTATCATTTCTAAAAATTATATACATTATTTATATGTTCGATGTGATAATCTGCAATGTCATTACGTCACTTAGGTGTCACATAGCACAAAGTTGTCTTTGTACATACGAAGTAGACTAGTCCTTAGATGGAATATGTAATTTTACAATTTCTTAAATTTGTATGAAAGGTCCTTAAAATTTTCTCTAGCACGGTAGATCATTCTAAATATAGAACTAACTTATAAATATGACATATAAGTATTGAGCAATATAAAAGTTATTTTAACGATTTTTTTGTGCTTTTCTTTTATTTAACATTCGTTAGAGATCTAATGTCAAAATGATTTACTTGGAATATCGTAAAAAAATTATGAGCGAATTATCAATATCTCATGATGTGTTTAATGAAAATTTAAGTTGATGACAATGTGGTATCAGATCAAAGGTTAATATTAGAAAAATTACAAATAAGGAAGAGATTAACGCTTTTAACACCGCCTATGTCAGACATGATGTTGGAAAGAGGCACTGAAAAATTAAATTATAAAAACAATGAGGAACTATTATCCTACCCAACACCAAGCACAAGCGTTGATATCAGTTATTTGATGTGATGTATGCGCTTGATATAATATTATATTAATATTAAAATAAGCATGAACACGTATAATTTTTAAATTTTAATTATAGAAGTTTTAAAAAATTATAAGTTATTATTTAATTTTAAAGAAATATAGAAATAGAAATGATAATTGTTATAAAATGTTGTTATCAGTATCATTCTATGTCGTACTCTAAATATTTATGATTTATTTTTTTGAATAATGAAGTCAAATTAATATAATTTAATATTATAACAATATAGGCCTATGAGCAAGTCACGTCGTGTAAGAAAAAAGGAGGAGAAAGAAGGGGGGACATACACCCAGACAGTTAGAATCAATAATAATAATAATTAAAATCATATAATTAATAATTAATCAATTTCCCAGTTGAAATTTTTGGAAGTAGGATTTTTGAGATTCGTATCAATCACTCTTGGCTCTTTGGAGTTGTTTAAGGTCACTGCTTCTCAATTTTTCAACTATCTATGAATACATTTTTGTCTAGCTGTGATTAGGGATGTGCATATTTTTTTTTATAATTATCATGTTATTGGATTAAAATTTATATTGAAAATTTTGATATAATAATTTTATATTATGATTTTGATACTGTATTTTGTAAAGATGGATTTTGGGCCTAGCTAATTCAATCTAAAAAACTAGCTTATGGGGGGAGGGGGGATTGTCCAAAGACCATATAAGAAGACCAAATTCCCACTCCTTTTTCGATGTGGAGAATTGGAATGAGTCTAACTCTAATACCATATAAAAATGGATCTTGGGCCTAACTCAAACTTATCTTATGATGACAGGAGGATTGTCTAAAGTTCATATAAGGAGACCAAATTTCCACCCATTTTCCGATGTGGGAATTCTTAACATATATAGTATGCATTTTCCAAATATTTAATATTCTATATAGTATTTAATATTTATATTTATAAAAATAAATTACCAAATATCGTATTGTATTTAATTACAATTATCTCTCTATATATATACTAGAAGGATGATGCTCGTGCATCGCACATGCCCAACTTGTCATTGAAATAAATAAATTATAATTAAGAATTGTTTGTACAACATTGATGTTATATTGTTACAATATGTGCAAAAAATAGATTATTGTCAATCCTCCTATTTTGCAAAAATGAAAATTTAGGTAAATGTACTGTAAACATTTGTATAAAAAGACCAAAACTGCAAATCATATCATCATTGACCACTTCCTTATGGTTTGATGGAGCCATCAATGTAGACATTACTGAAAATCTGGTATCATATGCCCCTGTGATCTCAGCTGAAAAGGCATACCATGAGCAATTATCTGTACCTGAGATAACAAATGAAGTTTTTGAGCCCTCAATCATGATGGCTAAATGTAATTCAAGGCATAGAAAAAATATATGTAGTTCTAAAATAAAAAATACATCCCTTACTTTGGGCTGCCCACAGTTTACAATCAAATCAGACCTTAAGTTTCAATAACATAATATTACCTTAGTGTTGTATAAACCGCTAGGAAAATCATTTTATTGCATTAACATATAATAGAATAACTTAGTCTTCAAGAGCTCATGCTTTGCCTATCCTTATGCTTCTTAATCTAAACGTCGTAGAAAGAGCACATATTAAAAATGTCAGCTTCTCTTCGTCTCATCTATATCTCATATTCAAATTGTCTCTCATTAAATACAAAATAAATATTTGTTTTACTTCTATTGAGGGACATGGAAAGAGTAAAAATATTCAGAAAACGAATGGTGATTAAATTAGCTAAAAGTGTTGCGGAAGATAGTCACGGACATTTTAGAGCTCATACTTGGACTAAAAAACCTCCATTTTTAAAACTATTTAATTTGTCAAACCTGCAAAGACAATAAGCAAAACACAAAGAATTAATAATATCAATTAGTGGTAGAAAATCTTAAAGGTATATTTTTCAACAATTGATTATTTGTTTTAGAAAGTGTAACAACTTAATCCAAGATGAACCAATGATCATGACACAAATTTCTAATGAAAAAATATTATGCTACAAATAGAAGAGAAAACATGAAAAATATATTACTCTATAAGAAGCATATGACAACACTTTAACACAATATTGTTATATTACATACTCAAATTACCACTCCTGTTTTAGATTTCTTATGTTCAATTTTTTTCTGAATTGATCAAATGAAAAATATTTCTAACACTATTAGTTGTATCTAACTAATATGAACACATGAAACAGAAGCTTCGAGAAAGTATAAGACTACCCTAAATTTTCAGCCTTCGATATCACTGCTAATTTCATGGTAGCAGGAAAGGATTCGGCAACTCAAATTCTTTCTCAACAATCACTTGAAAGTTGTGATATCACAGGAAAATTAAATCACCCCAAAGTAGAGGCCTTAACATATAAAGATTAATCAATTTTTTGGGGAAAATACTACATGAAAAAAAAAGATACTACGGAAAAAATGTCTACTCACCTGAGCCCACCATTCAACTTCATTAGCCTTGAATTATTTGTCAAAACAATAAACTCTTGGAATTAATCTCTCTTCATAGCACACAAATCTTACCTTCGTGGAGAAATTTTCTCAAACATATATATGACCGCATCAAGCCATTAATTATCTACAAAAAGTATCATATTGATAAGAAAATACTAATAAAACTGCAAAATATTGGAAAAAAATATGCATGCACAAAATCAATTAAGAAAGCATGCATATACCCATAACCTTAACATCAAATTTCAACCTACAAAGAGGCATCTATCAAAATTCAAAAGAATCCAAGAAAAATTGTGGAAGGCCTAAAATAAGAAAAATCAGCAGAATAATAGGAAGCATAAACACGATAAATAATGGACAAAAAAGAGTAAACATTCGTTAAGTAAGATGGCCAATATCATACAAAAATACTTACCAAGTAAACAACTCAAAGAACTTGAGAAGTCGAGTGAGAATTTGAAGTAAAGTTAATTAGCTTCGTTGAAGGTTAAAAATGATTGTCAATCTTCCATGGAAGTTGAGATGCAGAGAAGAAAGAGTAAAAGCAGTGGTGAGAGTGAATAATAAAATGGATATTCCACTTTTTTACATAAAAAGTAGTGATACACCAGAGTATATGCTATACACTTTTGGAAAATATAATAACTAAAGTGAACTTACTATTTTAACCTTATTCTTTTAGCCCAAGTCCTTTTCGAAGTACAATTTACATTGCTTCTTGTAACATATTTTGATGCAATGTTCATCCTCATCAACTGTCACTTCTAAAGAAGGGATAATAAAATATAGAATATAATTATTAAAGCCTTTTTGTACAGGCAGCTATAACTGTTTGTTGCCTATATAAATAGTACTACTCACACAACTTGTTGTACAATTAAGTATTGCAGAGTTAATCTTTTTCTTGTTGGCTTTTATATATATATATATATATATGTATGTATATATTCTAAGCCTGATGACATGACGCCACACGAAGATAGGATTCTCATTCATCTTTTATTGATTTGTTTTTGCTTTATTCCCTTATTTACGTCCTCCGTTCAAATAGAGGAAAATTCACATCATTTTATCCCTTTCGACGATTAAAAGTCACACATTTTATTTTCCACACCGTTTTTCTTCTTCTTCTTCTTCTTTGTTCTAACTAATAATAATGTTTTGATGATTTGGGGCAAAAGATCTTTGAGGATTGTGATGCAACCTCTGACGCTTGTTGGTGATTGACCATGTACTTTTTGATGTACAAATTGAGATGAATCAGAAGGTTGAAAGGGTTGATAGTGCAAAATTGTATACGGTTTTTTTGTAGACAAGTAGGAATTTTAAAAGGGTTTGAGGGATTTTAGGGGAATACCTACAAAAGGGTATGATACAATGTGGAATTTGTTTGGTTGGTACACTTGTTGTCCATTTTTTGTAGTGCTTCATTTAGTTTCTCTTCTATTGGTTCAGCTTGAACTTTAGACTTGGGTATTATTCTGTTGATATAATGTCGGACATTCTTTGTTAGTGCTTTGCATTTCTCAACAAAGTGATATCAGAGTATTGGTTATTGTTGATTATCGATTTGAATGATGGATGCAAATAAGAGAAAGGTGGTTTGATTGAATGGTAGTTACTATCATACTTGAAAAGACAAGTTGAAAGATCTTATATTTATCAAAGAGATGCATTTACTTGTGTTTGCTTCTACTAAACCTCAGTCCATCAGAATTTGAGCACTTGCAGGCTTGTGGTATATCAGACATTGGGTTGAAGATTATATTAGAAATCACATTATAAATGAGACACATGCCAGAAGTCTGTGGGACAAGCTCAAGACACTTTATGTTTCAAAGACATCAAATAATAAGTTTTTCTATTGAAATAATTGATGAACATCACGTATAAAGAGGGAACTCTTATTTCTGCTCATATTAATGATTTTCAGGATGTTCTTGACAAGCTGTGTAAAGTTCGATGAAATGATATAGGGACTTTGGCCTCTTAATACTTTGCCATACTTTTGGGAAGCTCTTCGAATTACTTTAATGAATTCTGCTCCTAGTGATGTTGTAACTATAGAATTTGCTAAGAGTGGTGTCTTGAATGAAGAGATGCGAAGAAAATCTCAAGGCTCATCTTCTTCACTTTTACACTCCGATGTTTTGGTTACTAAAGACAGGGGAGAAGCAAGTTCAGAAGTCAGAATAACAAAGATAAAAGAAGAGGCAAATCAAAGTCTAAATAAAAGAATGTTACATATAACTATTGCCACAAGAATGGGCATATAAAAAATATTGTTATAGGTATAAAAGAGATATGAGACAACAATAGAAAGACGACGATGATAAAAATTGTGTTGCTATTGTTGCTAATGATGATCTTCTTATTTCTTGTGATGAAAATGTCGTTAATCTTGTTTGTGATAAGTCTAGCTGGTTTGTAGATTCTTATGCTACTTTTCATGTCTGTCACGATCCAAAATATACCTTAGGCATAACATGGCGTAGAGGACCCCGAGAGGCTCTACACAAGCCACTTAGCATGCATCATACAAGATAATAGAAAATCAAGAGATTTTAATAGATAATTCATATCATAAAGAGTTTTATAAAATGAAGCGGAACTCTACATAGTCTTAATGACATGTAGTACATCAAGAGTGATTTGGACGTAACCCGTACATCACAGACAATATTGAAAATTAAAGACAATAGGAATAAAAGCTCGGTCATCGAAACATGAGGACTCACAAATCTTCAATGTCTACTAAGTGATCTCTAGCCACGGAGATAAAGAAACTGGAGCGTCGAACCCTACATTTTTTAAGAATGTAGGTAAGAGTATGCGTTTGTACAAAAATATAGCAAGTATGATAGCAATTCATAGAGTTATAAAATCATGCTAAGAAGGACCTTTCATGTCATAAAAAGACCAAATTGAAACCATAAAATAAGAGGTTAGAATACATCATCGTAATCATGGTCAATGCAAGTAAAACTCACCTTTGAACACTTGTGAGATACTTCTTGAAGTAACCTTAGTTCATCATTATTATGGTAAGTAGCCTTAACCGACATTTAAGATCATGTGAACTATAACATGGAATCCGATGTCTTTTCCACACCGAAAAGGGGTGTCTTAATGGTTTCGTTACCGAGAAGAAATGAATGTTGAGTGCCTTACAACAAAGGACCGAGTGGTTTCAAGAAAAGGGGCATAAGAAAAAGGTTATTAAAAGAAGGTCCAAAAATGAAGTTTGTCTTGTATTAAAGCGCTTGGGAATGTAGTCAATATTCATAGCCAAAAGTAGTTCCTACCCGTCCTCTAGCCTACATTACAACCCTTAAAAGACCTAATTAATCTTGAACTTCCGCATTCTTGAAAGTAGTGATGCAGTACACTAAGGGCAAGCCTATGGTTCGTCGGTTGTGGCATGTGAATTCTTTTGAGAGTGTGAGAGAAATTTGCTTCCCACACCCATTATGGTTTGAATTTTTAATGTGTGAGTAAATCAGGGTGTTCACTTGTGGTGAGGGCACATGTTTAATGAAGGTTGGAAATTGTTGTAACTGTGTATCTGAAAATTGTGCATGAGTTTGTTGCGTTATAAGAGTTCATTCTTGAGGCTAGACTATTTTGCACGAGTTGTCCTGGTGAACGCATAGAGTTGTCATGCGTGTTTTGAAACTCGTGTGGTAGTTGTTCTCGAAGTTAGATTGTCTTTAGTTGGAAGGGTAGTAGAGTCGTCGTATGCATGAAAGAGCGGAAGTGTTCGAGGACGAACAAAACTTTTAAGTGTGGGGTGGTGATCTTAGGCGTATTTATGCGCCTAATAACCAATTTATCCCATATATCTAGCTAAGTTTAAGAGCGAATTCCTAATCGGTAATGCAATTTTAGAGTCAATTTATTGTGTTTCCTCTAACCAATATGATTATATGTTGCAGGGTGCAAAGCAAGGAAAATGAGAGAAAAAGGACACCATGCATGAGGTTGGAGATTAGAAGTCGAAGTTGCTAAGGAGAAACGACCAAGATGCTGGAAAAATACTTTGTGGGGGAGCACCTTCGTGTTGCGGAGCTGAAGCTAGCATGTGGAAAATGAATTTTACAAAATGGTGGAATGTGCGATGGACGCACGTCGTGGAGTTGGCTCAAGCTATTCGAAATGTGCAGCGAGGGAACAAGTCTGCATCGTGGACCTAGACTATAGAATTGCGTCACGTATTTTATTTCAGACTATAAATAGTCTAGTTGTATTATTTTATCATTATTCAGTTTTTGAAAAATGGGAAAACACGATTTGGGCGATTTTGCTGACATTCTCTAGGGTTTTTTTTCTACTCCTTTATTTTGGTAAACATTTCTATGATCTTTGAATATTATCTGATGATGTTTCATTCTATGAGTAGCTAAATTCCCTTATTCTAGTGTTGTAGCTACGATTAATGGCGTAATAGTATTTATTTCTAGCATGAGATGGGTTTTCTTATGATTTATGCTTACATTCTTGTTTAACTATTTTTTAATGACTGATCAACATTAAAATAAACTCATTGTCCACTCTTGAACTCTGAAGACAAATAGAAGGATAGACCAAAGAATGTGAGAAGCGTGTTCATTCTAGGGTAAAACTTAGAGTGTTTCGTATATAGGATAGATTATACCTATATGCCGCATTTGATTAATGTGCAAGATGATAGCTTAATGCTCCGCTATTGGTTCATGTCTATCCCCGCTCAACAATGTAGTTAGGCAGTCAATGGTGGTAGGTGATTAGAGGTCGGGAGATCATGATCGTAAAATCAACCTTGTGAATCAATAATGAGGTTAACTTGTCGAATGCTAGAATAAGTTATTATTATGTTTGAAATCAGTATATGCTACAACCCTGGAATACTTCCCAAATTGTGAAATTCCTTTGTTTGCAACTGTTTAATTGTAGTAATTAATATTTGAAATTGTTCAATTTAGTTGATACAAACAAATTCCTAAAATTGTCTGTCACATCAGTAAATTTATTTTAGTTACAATAAAGTTAATGTTTGTTGATTTGAAGTCCTTTGGGTTCGATAATCCGGCTCGAAAGAGTCGTTGTACTACTTGAGTGACCAGGTGCACTTGCGTATGCTTTTGGACGCAACAAGTATTAATGGTAACCTTATCTGTTTACCTTATTTGTGGTGTTACTATATAAATTAGTTGCACCGATGTCGAAATGAGACTTTTCTGTATGCAGGTAGAAGCATTCCATAGTTTGTTTCTTAAGCCTGATTAGTTGCTTATACTCAGTCGGTCTAACCTACTAAGTACATGTGTATTGTACTCACCCCTAATTCTGTTATCTTCTTGATGCAGATCCTAGTCATGGTGATTTTTGATAACGGTTGCTTGAATCTAACGATTTCTTTCCATTCGGAGTGGTGGTGAGATCCTGCTTTCCTGATCATCATTGACCTCCCTCTATCATTTATAGTCTTTGATTTATTTTTGAAGACTTGAGATGTATTTCAGATTCTAGAAATGTATTAGATTCTCTTTATGCTTATGATACCAGATTTTGGAAATCTCCTTGTTGTTATTTTTTTCATTTCTCATTGGTTGTGGCCTAACTTCCCTTTGAAAGTCTCGTATGTGTTATTTCTTTTGACTTACACACCAAATTAGATTCTCGGGGTGTGTGCCATTGTGACCTCGATTGTTAGGTCGTGACTGCAGGGGGCTAAATTATGGTAAAGGGTGAGTTCTTAATTTATGGGTAAAAAATAAAATAATATAAAATACAGTAAATTATATTAGGGTATATATGAGCTAAAAGTATGAGTGTAGGGAATAAAGATATATGCAACCTTAAAGTATAACTGAGAGTATATACATACCATTTTTAAAAGTTTGAGGGGATAAGGTACAAGTACCCCCTAGACTATGATCGAAATTCCAGAGACACATCTTAACTAAACTAAGGTCCTATTACCACCACCCCAACTCATTTTTTGTAATTTTGTATACTTTTTTGGCTTATGTTGTATCCAAATATGTCTCATGCGCCTCAACTGCGTGGAGTCACGGAGTGTGTCACGTAAGCCAAGAGGTGTACTAAATTATTTTAAAAATTGAGTTCTGGGGGGTAATAGGACTTTAGTTTAGTTAAGGTGTGTCTCTAAAATTTTGGTCATAGTATAGGGGCGTACTTGTGTCGTATCCCTATACTTATCCTTTTTTTCTTATTTTATTTATCTACAACATAATTGTCATGACCCGAGTGTACACCCTGGACGTGGCCGGCACTCGAGAACCATTGTTGGTCCCCAACCGAACACTCATCCTGGCTGACTACAAGCGGAAGACTAACTCAAGCATACAAAAGCTTACAACTGAAATAAATTCAATAACTCAACTACCAACTTTAAAATAATCTGAACAACACTCAATAGATGAACTCAGAATTTGTAAAAACAACTCAAAGAAGATACATACTGAAACTACTCGACTTTGTCTATCTATGAAGCCTCTACTATTACACAAGAATATCGAGACAAGACCCACGACATTTCAAAACTACTAACTATAAGATAAAGATGAAGTCTTCCTAAATATAAGATGGCTCACCAAAGCTGACTGGAATATCACATGACCTCAACGAAACGCATGTTGATGATCCTGAATACATGTATTTGCATCATGAAATGATGTAGGCAAAATGGCTCAGTACATGGAATGTACGAGCATGTAAGGGAAATTCTAAAGTATAAACATAAGCTTGAACTGATGGAAAAGAAACATACCTACCTCTTCTCAACTCAACCTAAAGAAACATAGTTCAACTCAAATCAGAGAAATAGGGCTCAACTCAACAATAAGATACTCAACTCTGTGAAACATAGTTCAACTCAACTAAGAGAAATAGGGCCCAACTCAACAATAAGATACTCAACTCTGTGAAACATAGTTCAACTCAACAATAAAAGCAACAATAAAGGATGTAATATCTCAAAAGTTGTTAAAACAATAGATAATAACTCAGTTGTATGCAAAGATACAATAATAACTCGAATGTATGAAAATACAATAATAACTCTTATTTGTATGTAAGGATACAGATAACTATGTTTGGGAGATTCCATAACCGACAACCATCACTATGAGTTAGGTGATGATACAACGTTTAGCCCACGCTGCCAGAACTTTCCTATACTTTGTCGGGGTATAGAACCTACTAACTAAGTGGATCCACTAGTCTATGTTAAAAAACAATAAGGAATCATCTAAAAAGTATGACCCTTTCTATCCACGTTGGCTACATGATTTATGGGGGCTATGAGTTGTTAGAACTCTCCCTCATATCGGTGCTCAATACTACTCCCAAATATAACTTAGCTCATTATGTTTTAAGGAAAACATTTACTCTTTCTCATTCTTTGAGATTATTACTCAAAAGGTTTCTCTTAAAAGAGATAGTATTCAAAACTGCTCATGAACTCTTTTAGAAATCGATGTTTCCTCTCATCTTAAATGAAAAAATATTTACTCTTGCGAATACTTAGTTCCCTTATATTATTTTAAAGAAAATTAACTTAACTTTACTCTTCCTCAACTCAGTGCTCAAATCTTTAAAACAAGTTTTAAAATAATTTGTAACAAGACTTCTTAAAATAGGGTTCATGCTGAATTATGGACGTGAACAACTCAATTCAAGGTTTTCAATAATCATGCATAGAACTCAATACTTGGAACTCAACAACTCCAGAACTCAAGGAATTAATGATACTACTCATCTCAAGAATGCTCGACTCAGAGGGTTCATGCGGAATTATGGGCAAGAACTACTCAACTTAAGGACTCAATGATACTTCTCATCTAAAGACCGCTCGACTCATATGGTTCATGCGGAATTATGGGCATGAACTACTCAACTCAAGGACTTTCATGGATAACATGTAGACTATAGTAGTCCCATGATTAGGGATATAATCCCAAAATGATTAGGAACTCAATACTCAAGACTTAGAACTTGAAGATACTACTACTCTCAAAGATGCTCAAATTATGGAGTTCATGCGGAATTTATTGTCACACCCCAAACTCAAGGGGCGCAACTGGCTCCTAATGCCAAAACTCAGGCCCGAGCCGACCCTGCTGAACCATTTGCTACTAGCGCATGGCAGCCACACGCAATCAAGAAATCAAACAAGTATATCTCGGCTTAAAATTAAGCCATCGCCGGCAAGGCCTCTGCCAACTGATCTATAAAAGAAACAGCTACTCCCATGAGATCATATAAATAAATAGACAACTAGCACAGAAGTCTTGATTGGGCCGTCGAGGCCACCATGATATCTA